>ML375477.1:0-72313 GCA_005239525.1 Nicotiana knightiana | reverse complement strand
TGTAAAGACCTGTAAAATTTTCTTGTTTAAAAATAATGCCCGAATGAGTCCCCGAGTTGTTTTTATTGGGGAAATTTTTAAAACATACCTAAATTGAGTAAAAAGTACCCTAAGACTAAGAATAAAATTTTCCAGAAAGTAGGTGTTATGCGACGCACTATGCGATCACATAACGTGTATGCGGACCGCATAATGGTCGCATACACGGGCAGATCACTACCCCATTTGAGGTCAACTATGCGGTCCAATATGCAATCACATTTCAATTCTGCGGACCGCATAGTTGTCGCATTGTTGCCTTTGATTTTGGGGAGGGAATTTATGCGACGCATAATGCAATCGCATAACGTGTTTGCGGACCGAACAATGGTCGCAACCTGGGCAGTGTGTTTTGAATTTTGGCCCATCTTGAGGGCCATTATGCGGTCGATTTTGCGGACCGCATATCAGGAATGCGATCCCATTCCTGACCGCATTCCTGTGTCGGGCTTCTATTTTTCTAATTTTTAAAAACCGACCCCAGTTCATTAAAACACCCCTCCCTTCATTTTTTTTTTACTATTTTTCGATATATTAGAGAGAGGAAAGAGTGGGTTCTAGAGAGAGAAAGTCCCAACTTCATCAAATTTGTCTTCCTTCATCACTCAAGCTTGAAACTAATCAAGTAGGACACAAGTTTCTTCACCCTGATAGGTAAGCTTCTTACCTCATTAACCTTAATTTCCAGATTTTGTTAAAATGGAACATGGGTAGGATAGTTCATAAAGATGGGGTTAAGAATCTTGCGTGCATGTACCCAATTTATCATAATCTAGTAAACGAAAATAGGTTGGAGTAACCTTTCACTAAAAAGGGGTTATTTAATCTAAAGGAACACCTAGTGTTTGGTAGAAAGCTCAAATGAGTTCAAGACATGTTCATGCTTCCTAATTCTAAGTTTGAATGTGCCGCATTGTGAATTAGATTGAATGTGCTAGAAGGTCCGGTGATTTGAGATAGAAATTAAGGAAAAATCCCGATTCGAGGTATGTATGGCTAACTTTAACCTTTGTAGAATCCTCTTGTTGGGTCCGGGCATATGGTATGTGTACCTTTTTGAAAATATGTGAATTAATTGTTCAAATGTGTTGAGACGTAAGAATCTATTCTCTTATTGTCCTAGTTGATTACCATACTACCGTGCTATATGAGATTGTGAAAAGTGTTTTGATGTGATTATCTTATTATGTGCAAAGCTCGTAAATGCTCGAGGGTATCGATAAAAAAGTATGTGTTAATGAATGAAAGAATGTTAATGTGCCCAAGTGTGGGAATGTATATAATGGCTAAAAATCGCGCATGGTAAGTAATGAAAAAGCGTATTGTCAAATGATTTAAATAAGTTGAACGATTATGGCAACACCGTGTACATTAATTACTACTTGGTGAGAATTATTGTGCCTTGGGATTCCTTGAAATGATAATTCTTGTGATGTAATTGTTTGTGGTTGCTGTTATGAAATATGATTGTCATGTGGGATCGGGTTGCGCGCCGCAACACGAAGTAATAAGGTTGATGGGTTGTGGTGATAAGGGTGGCCGAGGTAATAAGAGTGGACGAGGTAATAAGGGTGGCCGAGGTAATAAGGATGGAATGTGATCATTATCACTACTGAAATGAAAATCTATGAGCTCTTGAATATGATGATGTTGAAAGGGGAAGAAGGAGAGATTGCTAAACTTGTTTGATTTTTGTTGTTTCCTTCAACGTGCATTGATTAATTGGTTTTATTACTGTCTCTTAATTGTGTACTGTTTGATTGTACTTGGGATAAAGTTTGTTTATAGATACTAGTACTATTCCACATTACTAACGTCCCTTTTGCCGGGGGCGCTACATATTTTATATGGATGTAGGTGGGTCCATAGCAGGTAGCTCAGCTCGTTGTTAGTGGTGGTTTCTCCTCATCCTTTTTCAGCTGTACTGGTGAGCCCCACTTCCTCTCGGGGCCATGTGTAGTTCATGCCATTTTCTTTCGAGTATATTATGTACTATAAGGTATAGCCGGGGCCTTATTGCCGGCAAGTATTATATAAACTGCTAGTACTCTTAGAGGCTCCGTACACACTATGTGGGTGTATATATATATTTTGGGAAGTGGTTGTATTTGCTCGTATTTGTGGTCCGTATTTGGAAGTGTTGTATCTATTATGTATGTTTTGGGAAAACTAGCATATTGATGTAAAATGAGAAAATTTTGGATTTATTGTGGTAATCACACACTTTTAAGCTTATCTCACTGTTTCAAATAAATAATATATGTTATAAACAAGGGGAAACACATTGGGTAGGAAAGGCAAATCAGGTTCGCTTGACTGGGGTCACCCAGTTGAGTGCCGGTCGTGTCTGTTGATTTTGGGGCGTGACACTTTATCCACTACATTGACCCGTTCAATGTGGTTGTAGGTTTCTCCACCCAGCCTTCTTCTACCCTCAATCACCGGGACGGTCTGGCGACTATAGATAGGGTTGCTTCCATCTCCGTCGATGATTACTTCCTGGTGGTTCTATTCAAATTTCACTTCTTGATGCAATGTTGATGCCAAGGCCCCAGCGGCATGTATCCACGGGCGTCCCAACAACAGATTATAGGATCTAGATATGTCTATCACCTGAAATTCAATTTTGAACCATGTAGGTCCCATCTGAAGACAATGACTGATTTTGCCGATGGTAGACTTCTGAGAACCATCGAAAGCCTTTACATTCATAGGTCCTTCTTTGATCTCGTGCAGTCCCTTGCCCAATTTCTTGAGTGTTGTCAATGGACAGATGTGGAGGCTGGATCCCCCATCGATCAGAATCCTGGTGATGAAGTAGTCCTCACATTGCACAGTGATGTGTAATGCTTTGTTATGACTTAGCCCTTCAGGCGACAGCTCGTCCTCGTGGAAAGTGATCATGTGACTCTCCAGTACTTGACCTACCATATTGGCCATTTATCCACTAGTTATGTTATTTGGCACACATGCTTCATTCAGCACTTTCATCAAAGCATTCCTGTGTGTCTCTGAATTCTGCAACAATGACAGAATTGATATTTGGGCTAGAGTTTTGTTCAGCTGATCGATAACTGAGTATTCCCTGGCCTGCAACTTCCTCCAAAGATCATTTGGGCCTGTCTCGATGATGGGTGGCCTTTTAGAAGCATTCTTGTTAGACTCTACCAAGTGTTCAGGTGTATAGACCCTGCCGGTCCTTGTCATCCCCTGTGCAGCACCAACTTCTTTTATCTTGACTTTAATTTTCCTTCTTGCTTCAGCCGTGTAATCCCAAGGTACGATCTTATTGTTGAAAGGTGGTGTGGTTGACACCGTCACTGTGATCGGTGCAGCTACTTTCACTTCAAATGAAATGGGTGCCTTCGCAGGCGGCATAATTTCAACCTCGAATGGCAAATGTGTGTTTACAGGTGGTGCCGTTACAAGCTTGAATGGGATTGATGCAGTTACCTCGACATCTCCGGATGGCTGAATCTTGACTATGATAGGATTACGAGTGATTGCTGGCTTTTTTAGGTCATCACCTTCTATGATTAACCTGATCGACTCCTCTGAGTCCTAATCTTCGTCTATCTCTATCATGTTGACATCCCTATGGTCTGGAAGCGGATTGTTGCGAACATTGGGAGCAGCTTCTTTTGCCTGGATGACCTTGTTATCAATCATAGACTTGCTCTTATCCTTCAATGAGCGACATTCATTAATTGTATGCCCCTTCATGCCGGAATGGTATGCACATGTGTTGTCTGGATTGACCCATGGGGATGGATTTTCAGGGGTCATAACAGGGATAGGAGTGACATAACCAGCAACTTTTAATCTTTCATACAGTTGGTTGATAGGTTCAGCAATGTCAGTGTATTGTTTAGGAGGTCTGCGATCAAAGTTGGGTCGAGGTCTCGGGAAATTTTAGCGAGCAGGGGGTGATTGGAAGTGAGATGGCTGAGAGTTGTAGTTATGATAAACAGAAGCTGGTTGGGAATATCTGGGGGAAGTAGGATTATATGTAGACGGTGGAGATGGTTAATATGTTGATGGAGGTACTGACTGATAGGTGGGTGAGGGTGCTTGATAGGTGAGTGGGGAAGTCATGTATACCAACGGGGATTTGGGTCCCTGTGCAACCATTATCGTTCCTGCATCTTTCTTCTTGGATATACCACCAGAATGCATGGCTTTGTTTGTGGCCTGTAGGGCCTCAAAGTTAGTGACCAATCCACTCTTGATACCTTCTTCAATTCTCTCACCCAACTTGATGACGTCAGATAATTTGTGGTTTTCAATCACCACTGGCCTCTCATAATACTGCGGGTCTTTTGCCCGAACGAAGAATTGTTCATTTGTTCTTCTTCTAGGGCAAGCGAGTGACATAGTCGGGAAAAGTTTCGGTGGGCTTCTTCTTAAGGTTCTGGATGTAGAACACGTCTGGTGAATTCTCCGTATTGAACCTGAATCAGTCCATGAAGTCTGATGCCATACTTACCCAGTCGGATCACTTCTTAGGGTTTTGGCTGATGTACCAAGATAAAGCATCTGATGTGAGGCTCCTCATGAAAAATTTCATGCAAATCTTCTCGTCTCTTCCTACTCCAACCAATTTATAACAATAGGTCCTCAGATGGACCCTGGGATCACCTGTACCATCGAACATTTCAAACTTAGGAGGTTTGTAACCCTCCGGTAGTTCAACATTGCGCTGTATGCAGAGATCTTCACAGTTCAACCCTTTGACTCACTTGCTTCCTTCAACGCCCTGAACTCGACTAACCAGCTTCATAACTTCCTCGGCCAAATTCTTAATGAGCATATCCTTCTCAATGGACTCAGGTGTGTAAGCAATATGTTGGGTGGAGTGAGGTAGAGTCTCCACGTATATGGGGTTGTTCTGGTGACCTGGTGTTTGAGCATAGAGGTGGTCAATTGTGGAGTCTTGTGGTTCAGGGATAATTAGCGGGGTATTTCTTGGAGCGTGGAAAGTGTTGTGCTAGCACTATGGTGGGATAATTTTTTTTTTCGGTGGAGTTCTGTGATGATGAGTTGTGGGAGGGTTCTGTTTGTTTGGGGTATTCTGAGGAGGTATGGGATTTTGAATGACATTTGGGACACTGAGTGAGAAGGATAAATTTGCCAAGTTCCGGACATGCTCAAGCTCCCCTTGGAGTTTCAACAACATTTGCTCGAGTTGTGACATAGCATCATTCTGAACCTGAGTACCTTGATTGCCAAGAGCTTCTGTTCGTTCCACTAGCGTTGTGTGTTCTTGTCTGAGGTTACCCAAAACTTCCATTTTGCCTTTGCATTTAAGTGGACTAGGAGGAGGAGGAAGCGGAAGGCCCCTGGATCTTATATGATATGATGATGATGCCCGAATGCACGAGCCAACCTTTGGGGAGGTGAATAATCAAAAGAAAGAAAACAAAATCAAAAACAAAAGGTAGCCAAGTCAGTGAGGGTCATGAGAAAATATTGCAGTATTTAAACACATAGTGTAGGAATAAAAGCGTGTCCTAATTTGGGAGCCTCGTTGTGTCAGAGGTAGGCCTAGAGACAAGTTGATTTTGGAGAACTTAGATGCAAAAATGCTTCATTTCATTAATGTAAAATGGACGAGTCCAAAATGACACTAAAATAACGAGCAAGAAATAAAGTCACTAATGGAACTTGACCTTATTACATTGGTAAAAGCAATGAAAAGGAAACCTATACTACTTAGTCTCTGATGGACCTTCCCCAGGCTTGGTCTTCTTGGTTATGTAAATTAGGTTCCCCAGGTCGTGCATGCCCAACAGTAGGTATACCCTTGCTAGATGCCCTCCTTTGTTTCCCTCAGCATTTTGGTAGTCGGCGACCCTTTTTCTTGTCTTTGCTTCTAGCTTCATCAGACCCTGCTCCAAATATTTCAACCTTTCACTAGATTTGATGGCCCTTTTATTGCACTCATCGATCAGTTCCATAATATTCTTGTGTTTCTCCAGATGCTCAGCCTCGGACTCACGAACCCTTTTTCGCAGATTATTGTATTTCACCTGAGCCTCAGCCGCTTCGTCTATGACCCTGTTTCTGCTATGTTGTCTTCCAATCATGATAGGTAAAAGCGTACATTCCCTGTGTGGTGTCTGTCGGTATCGATGATGTCCTTTTCTACAATAAACTTGAGATGCAACAGATGCTGAGCTTCACATTTGTACAGGATATCGTCGTCCTGAAAATCTGCCCTGTAATGACTCATTTTGGAGACTCGCAGTATAACTTTATTTCTACCCGCCTGTTCTCATAACGTTGATGGGAAAATAGGGATATATTCCCCTTAAACCAATCAACACCATGTGCGGAGCGTCCCTCGATCTGATGATGAATTCACTGGTAGGGAACCATTGGAACATCCATTGAACCTGGTCCTCGGTCAAATTATCAAAAAACTGCGCCCATTCTGTAGCATTTTCCAGTTGAGAAAACTTATCAAGTATGTAGGTCATCCTATTAGGGTGGTGGAAGGCTATATGATCATTCCACGCCCTTCGTGGAAATTTCTGACGATATTGACACCTCTGGATACGCTCCAATAACCAAACCTGTAGTAGCATATTGCAACCCTCAAAGTGTTTGACCCCCTTCTAGCAGTCGTCCAAGGTTCGGTATATGTCTTCTATGATCATAGGGACAATGGTATATATTTGCCCTTCGATCCCTTCCATTAAGGTTTTAGCTACCATAGCCAGTCTAGTGTGAATCCGGTCTCCTTTGCTTGGAAACACCATAAGACCTAGGAAGCAAACGACGAACACAAAAACCCTGTGGTGAATGTGACCCAAGGAAGTAATAGAGCACTCGTCGTGGAAGATACGATAGGATTTGCTATGGCCGTATCGTTCATAGAGATAGTCAAAAGGTATGTAGGACTCTGTCAGGCACTCTAAAACAACCGTTCTTCTCCAAACCCATTATTTTCAGGAACCCTCTAGTGGCACGGTTCTCCGGTACCAACAAACCTGGATTGTCCCAAGGTAATCCCACAAAGCCCCCTATCTCCTCCAAGAGGGGGGTCATTTCTATGTTGCCAAAACGGAACACACACCTTTCTCTATCCAGGGGTGGTGGTGGAACCGCCATTGTTACCGGCGAACCAGAAATGGCGAGGGGATTAGGGTTTGGGCAGAGGGAATCTTGAGAGAGAAGGAGAGGGGTGTCGGCGGAGAGAACGAGAGTGAAATAAGGGGTTTGGGGGAGGGGGTTTCTCTTAGATTAAATTAGGAAAGGGAAAATCCGGGCTGTTGATCAAAACTGATCAATGGCTAAGACTAAATCCGCACTGGGCCGGATAGATTTAGGAATTGGGCTTGGGGTTTGTTGGGTTGATTTAATAAGGTTTGGGGGCTGGTTTAAATAGGCTAGAATTGAAATAAAAGTGGCTCTTTGTTAAATACCCATCTTAAATTAATTAAAATAATTTGTAAAAATAGCTAATAATTATAAAAATGATTTTTATGCATAGACAATAGTTTTAAAAAGTTTATTTAGTATTTACAATATAAATAATTAATTTCTGGTGAAAAAATGGTACAAAATTATATGATTGGGCCAAAAGGTGCCAGTTTGGCTAATTATGAAATAATTTGGGCTCACTAGGTCCATAAATATAAATAATAAATAAAGAAATGTTTGGAAGTCGTTTGTGATGTAATTTTGTAATTATTTATTGAAAATAAAGTACTAGACAAATTAATAAAAACGTAGAAAAATTATGAAACAAATACCAATTGATGCTAATGCATGATTTTGAAAACATATATTCATTTTGAAATATTTTAGGAAAAATTGGGTATCAACAACCACCACTCCACGTTCTCACATCTCTCAAATAACGTGCAGTCCACATGGGCGACCCGCGATCCAAACCCAATATCCAATATATATATATACATATATAACTAATATTTATACCAAATCAATAAATATATTACGTAGAGTTTTAGCTTTCTCTTTTTCTCTGTTTTTGTATTTTTACAGAATTAGAGGTCGATTTGATTCTTTTAGATACTTGCCTAATATTGTGTTCTTGTATAACTTGTTCATTTGACTAAGTGATTTTGCAGTATGTAATCTAAGCTTTCATAATATTATTGACTAGTTGACATTATTTCTTTTCTAGAGAACAAAAAAATCATCAACATGTCATTTAATTGTAATAAAAATTTTAGAATCAACATTCTCATTAAGGTTCTTTTCCTATAAACTCATTAAACAGAAAATGTTAGTTGAAATGTTTGGTAGTGAAGAATATAATCAATATGTAACGACCCGGTCCGTCACTACATAGAATCTGCATTATAATTGTTGTTATTGACTTGTCATATATTTGTTATCCTGTTATGGATGTGTTAGAGTCGATAGGCTTGAAATCGAATAGTTGTAGTGAGAGTTTAGTCATTTAACCTTTGAAAATAGCTTTAAAATGGGAAAAGTCAACTGAGAATTGACTCATTGTTAAATGACTTCGGAATTTGAATTTTATGGCTCGGATAGCTTCGTTAGGTGATTTGGGACTTAGGAGTGTGCTCAGAATAATTTTGTGATGTCCGGTGTAGAATTAGGCTTGAATTGACGAAAGTTAGTTTTTGGTGCTTTCCAGTCGGTAGTGGAAAATAGGATATCGGGGTCGAAATGGAATTCCGACAGTTGGAACAGGTTCGTAATGTAATTTTTGGATGTGCCTGCAAAATTTCAGGTCAATCGGAGTTGTTTTGGATAGTTTCGGCATTATTGGTGGATTTTAGATATTTCAAAGTTCTTAGGCTTGAATCCGATGTAATTTTGGTGTTTCGATGTTAGTTTTGTTATTTTGAGAGTGCAACTAAGCTTGAATGGTCAAATTTAACGTGTTAGTTTGTTTGGTTGGGGTCCCAAGCGGCTCGTGATTGATTTCGGATGGTTAACAGGAAGTTCGGAGTGGAAAAAGTGCAGCAAGAAGCTGTTGGTTTTTTTGGTTACTGATGTAACCGCACCTGCGTAAAAAGGATCGCAGATGCGGGCCCGCAGGAGCAGAAGAAGGCTCCGCAGGTGCGAGATTTGGCCAGCCAAGGAAAAGGTCGCAGATGCGGATAGGGGGCCGCACCTGCGAAGTCGTAGGTTCGGAATATGAGTCGCCGGTGCAGAGTTAGGCCGTTTAATGGAAAGTCGCAGGTGCAGTCACGTGGGTGCGCGAGCTTGGCCGCAGGTGCGAAAACCCCTGGACAGTATTAAAATAAATCCTCGGCGACATAAATGATTTTTACACCATTTTTGTACGGACAGAGAGCTTTTGGCGGGATTTTTGAAGTGGGAAATCAGTGTTCTTCATAGAGGTAAGTGTTTTGATCATTAAAACTCATTTATGGACGATTATAGAACATAATATTAGTGTTAAATTCATGAAAATTAGTAGAAAAAAAGGTGGGTTTAGGCTTGGGATTTTGAGACCTATAGGGATTGGTTTGAGGGGTCAAACGAACTCCGATTTTAGTCTTCTTTATATGTACGGACTCATGAGATGATGAAGAAAATATTTGAAACGCGGGACCGCGGGGTCGGGTTTTGACCAATTTCGGGTTTTTGAGCTAAATTTGATATTTTTCGATTGAAAATTATTCCTTAAGCATAACTTGATGATAAAAATCTGAACTTGGTAGATTTGGAGCCTTCGGAAGTTGATACGAGAGGCAGGCGTGTTGTAGAATAGTTTCCGAGCAAGTTTTGAGGTAAGTAATGTCTTTAAATCCTGTCCTGAGGGTATGAAACCCCGGAGTATGCACCCTTTCACGGGTTTTGGAATGCAAAGGTTGAAAATTTGGAAATCTATTCCATATTTAGGAGACTATTGAGTTGCTAAACATATTTTTAAGTCTATGTTTAATAGTATTGATATATTTTGATATGATTTGGGAGGTAAGCCATGTTTGGGGCCTAGTTCCGATCTGTTTACCCTCTGAGGTTGTTTTCACTGTTTTCCTCATTTGATATGTTATGGTTTTCACTCAGTCTTTTCTTGATAATTTTTTTGTACACTCAAAGTATTTTGAAACTATTTCTTGAAAAGGAAACACTGGTTTTGGGTCGATAACCCGGTATATTTATGGCCTGAAGGGAAAGTTGAGAGTGTCTGGCTGAGTGAGTCCGCGGGCCTATATTGTAAGGATGTTATGATATGAGTGAGGCTGCGGGCCTATATCGTGAGTGATTTATGCCATGATGTGACTTGTTCTAGCGCTTGGGCTGTAGGAGCCCCTCCGGAGTCTGTACACACCTCTAGTGAGCGCAGGTACCTAATGAGTGATGCCCACGGGGCTTATGCTGAGTGATTGCGAGGATGCCTGATGGCCTTATACTGAGTGACTGTCAGGATGCATGATGGGCTTATACTGAGTGACTCTGAGGATGCCTGATGGGCTGATATTGAGTGATGGTGAGAATGCCTGATGGGAAATGGTTACAAGAAATGACTTTTAGCCCGAGGGGCAGTTTTATGAGTATTTTACTAAGTTTTCGAACTATGATTTACTTTGTTTTCAAACTAGTGTTACTGAGAATTTTACTGATATTACACTTGTTTTCAAAGGATTTTCTGGAAAGTGATTTCGAACTTATTATTTGATGAATACTATATGGTGACTTGGTATTTTACTGGTTTTGTGAAATTGTGTATCTGTATTCTGTGTTTTAAAATTCTTAGACTGTGATTTATTTTTATTACTACTGAGTTGGTGTACTCATCATTACTCCCTATGCCTCTGTGCACAAATTCAGGTGACGGTCTGGAGCAGTAGTTGTCTCAGTTTGTTAGCAGCAGTTCCGGAATTTCGAGGTAGGTGTCCAGCGTCCACAACTTCTCCATTTCCCTTCCTCATTTAGTTTTTAGCTTTTCATTCCTAGACTTTATTTAAGACATTAGTAGAGTTAGTTTTATTTCGTAGATGCTCGTGACCATGTTGACTCTAGTCTTGGACGGTTTTGTTTAGGGTTGTTAGACTATTATTGGAACGCTAAGACTTAATTACATTATTCTATGCTATGGTTGCTGCCTATTATATAATTATGAACTTCTATAATTGAATAAATGCCTAGTAAGGTGATGGTCAGCTAGCCTGGTTCCACGATAGGCGCCATCACAGCCTGTTAGGATTTGGGGTCGTGACAAGTTGGTATGAGAGCTCTAGGTTACATAGAACTCAACAGTCATGAGCAGGTTCAGTAAAGTCTTGCGGATCGGTATGGAGACGTCTGTACTTATCTTCTAGAGACTGTAGAACTCTTAGGAAAAATCTCAAATTTTTGAACTCTTTCGTGCCAATCTGTTGATTCTTGAAATCTAAACTTATGTTGTTTCATTCTCTCACAGATGGTGAGGACACGGAATACCGAGCAGGGTGACTAGGCACCAACCAGACTCAGAAGGGGTTGGGGCCGTGGTAGAGCTGTGGGATATGCCCGTGCAACAACCGGGATAGTGCCATAGGATACCCCTATCATTCAGGCTCAGGTTCACGCCAATGTTGCTCCAGCGGAACAGGCTCAGGCACCTGTTGTGCCCATTGTTATTCCGAGTCTTCAGGAGACCCTGGCTCATATATTGACGGTGCATTCAAGTTTAGCTCAGGCAGTGGCTATGACCACTACTGCCAATGCAGTTCAGGCCGGGGGATATAATCAAACTCCAGCTGCCCGGGCACCTAAGCCAGTTGTACGAGGTATTCAAGCACCAGGAGCAGCCCCAGATCAGCCAGTTGCTCCAATTCAGGGTTATATGGTCCCTGCTATGCCTGAGGATGAGCAGCGCAGGTTGGAGAGGTTCATCATACTTCAGCCTCCGACCTTCAGCGGTATAGAGGGCGAGGATGCCCAAATGTTTCTAGATAAGTGCCAGAGGATACTACGTGTTGTGGGTATTTTTGAGACCACTGGGGTCTCATTTGCTACATTTCAGTTTGCGGGTGCTGCTTTTACTTGGTGGGAATCGTTCGAGAGGTGTAGGCCAGTTGGTTCAGGACCGCTCACCTGGTAGTAGTTCTCCACGATCTATTTGGAGAAATATGTTCCTCAGTCCCACAGAGAGGAGCAGCGCAGGTAGTTTGAGCAGCTGCGCCAGGGAGAGCTGTCTGTTACTCAGTACGAGATGAGGTTTTCTGAGTTGGCCAGACATGCTTCGGAGTTAGTCCCCACTGACAGGGAGCGTATCAGGATATTTGTGGATGGTCTCACGTATCATTGGATTTTGATGACCATAGAGAGGGTGTCTGGAGCCACGTTTGAGCAGGTTGTTGATATAGCTCGGGACATTAAGTTGGTTCGCAGGCAGGAGCGTGAGGAGAGGGAGGCTAAGAGGCCTTGGGGATCAGGTAGCTTCAGTGGTGCTCTTCCCAAAGGGCAATTTCAGCCTAGCAGAGGTTGTTCATTTAGACCTCCACAGCCAGCTTGCCCAGCTTACAGCGGTGTATCGTCGGGGCATGGTCCTCGCAATTCCTATCAAGGAAGTTCCTCTTTTAGTGCCCTTCCAGCTCAGAGCTCCGCCCAAGAATCATCTTATCGGGGTTCTTCTATGCAAGGTTCGTCTGGTGGTTATCATGGTGGCAGAGGTTCTCTTCAGTTTTTATCTCTAGCCCCAGGTAGTTGTTATGAGTGTGGAGAGTTCGGACATGAGTGGAGCTAGTGTCCCCGTCGTCCTAGTAGTTCATCTCAGAAGAGGGTTCAACCCTCAGCTTTAGCCCCAGTCACTTCACCACCTACCTAGGATGCTAGAGGCCGCCCTAGAGGGAGAGGTCAAGTAGATGGAGGCCGGCCACGTATCTATGCACCTCCGGCTAGTACTAATGCTATGGCCTCAGATACGGTGATTACAGGTACAATTTCAGTTTGTCACACTGATGCATTGGCTTTATTTGACCCTGGTTCCACGTACTCGTATGTTTCATCTTATTTTTCTCATTTCCTTAATATGCCCCGTGAGTATTTAGTTAAATATGTTCATGTTTCGACTCCGGTGGGCGATACTATTGTTGTGGACCATGTGTATCATGTCTTATATCTATTGGGGGTCTGGAGACCCAAGTGGACTTGATGTTACTCAGTATGGTTGATTTTCATGCAATTCTGGGCATGGATTGGTTATCACCATGTCATGCTATCCTTGATTGTCACGCTAAGACTGTGACCCTAGTTATGCCCGGAATTCCGAGAGTTGAGTGGAGAGGGTCTACAGAGCACGTGCCTAGTAGAGTGATTTCTTATTTAAAGGCTCAGCGTATGGTTGAGAAAGGGTATGAGTCCTATCTTGATTTGTGAGGGATGTTAGTAGTGAGACTCCATCTGTTGATTCTGTTCATGTGTTCCATGATTTTCCGGACGTATTTCCTGCAGACCTGCCAGGCATGCCACCTAACAAGGATATTGATTTTGGTATTGACTTGGTGCCCGACACTCAGCCTATTTTTATTCCACCTTACCGTATGGCACCATCAGAGCTTAAAGAATTGAAGGAGCAGCTTCAGGAACTCTTAGATAAGGGGTTCATCCTACCTAGTATGTCGCCTTGGGGTGCGCCGGTGTTATTTGTGAAAAAGAAGGATGCCTCCATGCGTATGTGCATTGATTATATACATCTGAATAAGGTTACGGGGAAGAAACGGTATCCTTTACCTCATATTGCTGACTTATTTGATCAGCTTCAGGGAGCTAAGGTGTTCTCCAAAATTGACTTAAGGTCTGGGTATCACCAGTTGAAGATTCGGGATTCTGACATTCTG
The DNA here is from genome assembly GCA_005239525.1 of Nicotiana knightiana. Lineage (NCBI taxonomy): Eukaryota > Viridiplantae > Streptophyta > Magnoliopsida > Solanales > Solanaceae > Nicotiana > Nicotiana knightiana. Next base: position 58,499 of record ML375477.1, on the reverse strand, counting down.
AAGACTACTTTCAGGACCAGATACGGTCATTATGAGTTTTTGGTTATGTTATTTGGGCTGACCAATGCCCCAGCCGCGTTCATGCAATTGATGAACAACGTTTTTCAGCCTTACCTTGACTCGTTCGTCATTTTATTCATTGATGACATCCTGGTTTATTCCCGTAGCCAGGAAGAGCATGCTCAACACTTGAGGATTGTGTTACAGAGATTGAGGGAGGAGAATCTCCAAGTGTGAGTTTTGGCTTGGTTTAGTAGCTTTCTTGGGACACATGGTGTCTAGTAAGGGTATTCAGGTTGATCCGAAGAAGATTAAGGCGGTGCAGAGTTGGCCCAGACCGTCTTCAGCCACAGAGATTCGGAGTTTCCTTGGTTTGGTGGGATATTACCGTCATTTTGTGGAGGGATTCTCTTTTATTGCTTCACCATTGACTAGATTGACCTAGAAGGGTGATCCATTCAGATGGTCTGACGACTATGAGGAAATCTTTCAGAAGCTCAAGTCAGCATTGACCACAACTCCGGTTTTGGTTTTGCCTACTGGTTCGGGTTCTTACACAGTCTATTGTGATGATTCTAGAGTTGGTTTGGGAGTGGTGTTGATGCATTACGGTAGGGTGATTGCCTACGCGTCGAGACAGTTGAAGGTGCACGAGAAGAATTACCCAGTGTACGATCTTGAGTTGGCTTCCATTATTCATGCCTTAAAGATTTGGCGGCATTACTTGTATGGGGTACAGTGTGAGATTTTCATTGATCATCTTAGCTTGCAGTATCTGCTAAGGCAGAAGGACTTGAATTTGCGTCAGAGGAGATGGTTAGAGCTTCTCAAGGTTTATGATCTTACTATTTTGTATCACCCGGGGAAGGCCAATCTGGTGGCCGATGCCTTGAGTCGCAGAGCCGAGAGTTTGGGGAGTCTAGCTTACCTTTCAGCAGCAGAGTGACCGTTAGCACTTGATGTTCAGGCTTTAGCGGCTTAGTTGGTGAGATTGGATTTGTCAGACCCTTCGCGGGTATTAGCTATCATGGCTTCCCGGTCTTCTTTATTTTATCAGATTAAGGCACGACAATATTATGACCACCACTTGTTAGTTCTTCAGGATAGAGTTCGTCGGGGTGATGCCCGGGATGTAACTATTGGTAATGACAGAGTTATGAAGATGCAGGGCCGTATTTGCATGCCCAATGTAGATGGTATTCGAGAGTTGATATTAGTAGTGGCTCACAGCTCGCGGTATTCTATTCGTCCGGGTGCCGCGAAGATGTACCAGGATCTGAGACAGCAATATTGGTGGAGGCGGATGAAGAGAGATATTGTTGAGTATGTAGCACGGTGTCTCAACTGCCAGCAGGTCAAGTATGAGCACTAGAGACCAGGTGGTTTACTTCAGAGGTTAGATATTCCCGAGTGGAAGTGGGAGAAGATTACCATGGACTTTGTAGTTGGGCTCCCACGAACTTCAAAGGGTTTTGATGCTATTTGGGTCATTGTGGATAAATTGACAAAATCTGCGCATTTCATTCCTGTCAGTACTACTTACACTTCAGAGAGGTTAGCTGGTATTGACATTAAGGAGATTTTCTAGTTGCATGGAGTTCCGGTTTCTATCATTTCTGACAGAGGTACTCAGTTCACATCTCAGTTCTGGAGGGCCGTACAAAGAGGTATGGGTACTGATGTAGAGTTGAGCACTGCATTTCACCCGCAGACCGACGGTCAGTCGGAACGAACTACTCAGATTTTGGAGGACATGTTACGGGCTTGTGTGATTGATTTTGGTGGTTCATGGGATCAGTTCCTGCCACTAGCGGAGTTTGCATGTAATAGAAACTACCAGTCCAGTATTCAGATGGCCCCGTATGAGGCTTTATATGGTAGGAGGTGTAGATCTTCGGCTGGTTGGTTCGAGCCTGGTGAGGCTAAGTTATTGGGCACAGATTTGATGCAGGATGCGTTGGAGAAGGTGAAGTTGATTCAGCAGCGACTTCGCACAGCGCAGTCTAGGCAGAAGAGTTATGCGGATCGGAAGGTTCGGGATGTATCTTTTATGGAAGGTGATAAGGTACTGTTGAAGGTATCACCCATGAACGGTGTTGTGAGGTTCGAGATGTGTCTTTTATGGAAGGTGATAAGGTACTGCTGAAGGTATCACCCATGAAGGGTGTTATGTGGTTCGGAAAGAGAGGAAAGCTAAGTCCATGGTTTATTGGTCTTTTTGAGGTGCTTTAGAAGGTTGGAGATGTGGCTTATTGACTTGCCTTGCCACCCAGTCTATCGAGTGTTCATCCGGAATTTCATGTGTAGATGCTCAGAAAATATGTTGGTGACGCGTCTCATGTGTTAGACTTCAGCACAGTTCAGCTCGAGGGTAATATGTAATACGAGGTTGAGCCAGTAGCTATTTTAGCTCGCGAGGTCAGAAAGTTGAGTCCTAAGGATATAACATTAGTAAAGGTACAGTGGAGAGGTCCATCAGTGCGGGAAGATACTTGGGAGACCAAGCGGGAGATGCAGAGCAAATATCCCAACTTGTTTGAGGCTTCAGGTATGTTTCTAGACCCGTTCGAGGACGAACGTTAGTTTAAGAGGGGGAGAATGTAACGACCCGGTCCGTCGCTACGTAGAACCTGCATTGTAATTGTTGTTATTGGCTTGTCATAGGTTGGTTATCCTGTTATTGATGTGTTAGAGTCGATAGGCTTGAAATCGAATGGTTGTAGTGAGAGTTCATTCATTTAACCTTTTAAAATAGCCTTAATATGGGAAAAGTCAACTGAGAGTTGAATTATTGGTAAACGACCTCGGAATGCGGACTTTATGGATCGGATAGCTTCCTTCGGTGATTTGGGACTTAGGAGTGTGTTCAGAATAAATTTGTGATGTCCGGTGTAGAATTAGGCTTGAATAGGCGAAAGTTAGTTTTTGGTGATTTCCGGTCGGCAGTGAAAAATAGGATATCGGGGTCGGAATGGAATTCCGACAGTTTGAACAGGTTCGTAATGTGATTTTTGGATGTGTCTGCAAAAGTTCAGGTCAATCGAAGTTGTTTTGGATAGTTTCGACATCATTGGTGGATTTTAGAAATTTCAAAGTTCTTAGGCTTGAGTCCGATGTAATTTTGGTGTTTCGATGTTAGTTTTGGTGTTTTGAGAGTGCAATTAAGCTTTAATGATCAAATGTAACGTGTTAGTATGTTTGGTTAACGTGTTAACGGGATGTTTGGAGTGGAAAAAGTGCAGCAAGCAGCTGCTGGTTTTTTTTGTTACTAATGTAACCGCACCTGCGGAAAAAGGATCGCAGGTGCGGGCCTGCAGGAGCGGAAGAAGGCTCCGCAGGTGTGAGATTTGGCCAGCCAGGGAAAAGGTCGCAGATGCGGATAGGGGGCCGCACCTGCGAAGTCGCAGGTGCGAAATGTGAGTCCCAGGTGCGGAGTTAGGCCGTTTAATGGAAAGTCGCAGGTGCGGTTAGGGGACCGCAGGTACGGTTCCGCAGGTGCGGGAGCTTGACCGCAGGTGTGGAAACCCTTGGACAGTAGTAAAATAAACCAACCGCGACTTAAACCTTTTTTACACCATTTTTGTACGGACAGAGAGCTTTGGGGGCGATTTTTGAAGTGAGAAATCAGTGTTCTTCATAGAGGTAAGTGTGTTGATCATTAAAACTCATTTATGGACGATTATAGAATATAATATCAGTGTTAAATTCATGAAAATCAGTAGAACAAAAAGGGTGTTAAGGGATTTAGATTTTGAGACCTTTAGGGATTGGTTTGAGGGGTCAAACGAGCTCCGATTTAGTGTTCTTTATATGTACGGACTCGTGAGATGATGAAGAAAATTTTTGTAAAAATAAAATTCTGAGTTTCAGGACGCGGGCCCGGGGGGTCGAGTTTTGACCAATTTCAGGTTTTTTAGGTAAATTTGATATTTTTAGATTGGAAATTATTCCTTAAGCATAAATTGATGATAAAAATCTGAACTTGGTAGATTTTGAGCCTTAGGAAGTTGATACGAGAGGCAAGCGTGTTGCGGAATAGTTTTCGGGCTAGTTTTGAGGTAAGTAATGTCTTTAAATCCTGTCCTGAGGGTATGAAACCCCGGACTATGCACCCTTTCACGGGTTTTGGAATACAAAGGTTGAAACTTTGAAAATATATTCCCTATTTAGGCGACTATTGAGTTTCTAAACAGATTTTGAAGCCTATGCTTAATAGTATTGATATATTTTGGATATGGTTTGGGCGGTAAGGCATGTTTGGGACCTAGTGCCGATCTGTTTACCCCTTGGGGGCTGTTTTCACTATTTTCCTCACTTGATATGTTATAATTTTCACTCAGTCTTTTCTTGATAATTGTTTTGGACATTTAGAGTATTTTGAAACTGTTTTTTGAAAATGAAACACTGTTTTTAGGTCGAGAACCCGGTATATTTATGGACTGAAGGGAAAGTTGAGAGTGTCTGACTGAGTGAGTCTGCGGACCTATATTGTGAGGATGTTATGATATGAGTGAGTCTGCAGGCCTATATTGTGAGTGATTTATGCCATGATGTGGCTTGTTATAGGGCTTGGGCTATAGGAGCCCCTCCGGAGTCTGTACACACCCCTAGTGAGCGCAGGTACCTAAAGAGTGATGTCCGCGGGGCTTATGCTGAGTGATTGCGAGGATGCCTGATGGGCTTATACTGAGTGACTGTCAGGATGCATGATGGGCTTATACCGAGTGACTGTGAGGATGCTTGAGGGCTGATATTGAGTGATGGTGAGAATGCCTGATGGGCAATGGTTACGAGAAATGACTTTTAGCCCGAGAGGCAGTATTATGAGGATTTACTAAGTTTTCGAACTATGATTTACTTCGTTTTCAAACTGGTGTTACTGAGAGTTTTACTGAGATATACTAATATTACACTTGTTTTCAAAAGATTTTCTGGAAACTGATTTCAAACTTATTATTTGATAAATACTACATGGTGACTTGATATTTTACTGGTTTTGTGAAATTGTGTATCTGTATTGTGGGTTTTAAAATTCTCAGACTGTGATTTATTTTCATTACTACTGAGTTGGCATACTCATCATTACTCCCTGTGCCTCTGTGCCCAGATTCAGGTGACGGTCCAGAGCAGTAGCTGTCTCAGTTCGTTAGCAGCAATTACGGAATTTCGAGGTAGCTTTCCAGGATCCACAACTTCTCCATTTCCCTTCCTTATTTAGTTTTTAGCATTTAATTCCTAGACTTTATTTAAGACATTAGTAGAGTTAGTTTTATTTCGTAGATGCTCGTGACCATGTTGACTCCAGTCTTGGGAGGTTTTGTTTACAATTGTTAGACTATTATTGAAATGCTAAGACTTAAATACATTATTCTATGATGTGGTTGTTGCTTATTATATTATGTGAACTTTTATAATTAAATAAATGCGTAGTAAGGTGATGGTCGGCTAGCCTAGTTCCACGGTAGGCGTCATCACGACCTGTTAGGATTTGGGGTCGTGACACAATATCTATTAATCCAAAGATGGTTTCAATTTTTCAAAAAATAAGAAATTGATCTATTCTCTTTTATAATGGTAATTATTATTATTTTATTTCGTCATCTCCTTTGTCTATATTTTTCTTAAGAAATTTATGAGCATTTAATGCATGAAATTCATCGCATTGTCTAGTCAATTTTCACAACAAAAAGGGAGTAAATTTGCTATATTTTTTTTTTTTGTCAAATCTCAATGATCTAGATACTTACACAACTTGTCACATTAAAATTTCTCTCCTTTGTCACATACATTCATATATTAATATTTGCACATACGCACACAATTACAACATATACACCTACATATACACACACCTATGTACGCTATACATATGTATATACACACGACTATATATGTGTATGTATTTGCTCATATTTATTTTATTCACTCATATTTTGTATGTATTTCATATGATGTATACTCATTTTGATATAATTCAAATATCATTTTGAATAGGTTCGTCATTTGGGATTGAAGCAAGGAATGTAGTTACAACACATTGCGACAATGATGATGATTGTTTGACAATTTGTAAGGTCAAATTTCTACCAAAGTGTATAAGCAACGTCTGCATTTGTGATTTTCTGTTGGTCTGTAACAATGATCAAGATTGCGTAGAAAGAATACCAAAATGTAATTTAGAGCGTAGATGTATTTTTCATTAATGTGTTTGTGGAGGATAATGTAATATGAACATATTTTTAGTTTAATATTGTATTGAAAAGAAATATTATTTTAACATTATCAATTGCTTGAGATTAATCGACCGGTTGAACAATCTCAACCTTATGTGATGATAGCTTTTGTTGGAACTGGAATATATTGCTACGTAATAATCTGAGAAATCACTTTCTATATTTGTTTCTTATACGATAACTGAATTTTCTAAAATGATGCAACTTATGAAAGTCTATCATAAAATGTGTCATGATTAGTATCCTTCATTGTCAAGACTTTTAAAATCAAAGACATGAGCCACATGGTCAAATGTCATATGTGGTCAGACTAGATAAAATTCAAGTAGTCTCTATCTATATTAACATGAATCGATATAATTATTGGTCCCAACTAGATTATTTGCTCAATGGCAAACTCAATGCGAGTCCAATTCTAGTCAAACACTAGGTAAAAGGAAAAGTTCTATCAATTTTTATGGAATAAATTACACTTGAGCTATTTAATTATTGAATTTAGAAATAAATACCCTTTTAAACTTTGAATGAGACAATGACTCGCCTGACCTAAAGTTAACATCCACAATGAGCGACTCACTGCAAAAATATTTATAAGGTAAAAGATGACCGTCAATTTATAGATTATAACATTCTAAAGAATAAAATTACAGAATAGTATTATCTCCTGGGTAAGAAAACAATACCCTTTTTATCTTTTAGATAAAAAAATTATCCCACTTATCACGTGCAACGACCCCACCCGTCGTTTTGAGCTCTAGCATATCGTTCGACAGTTTGAGGCCTTGAGCAGCTTCACTTTATGTATTGTGACTTGCACGCATGGTTGGTTTCGATTTTTGGGAAGTTCAGAGTTGATTTTGAAGAATAATTCTCAATTCGAAAGCTTTAAGTTGAAGGAGTTAATCAAGGTTTGACTTTTGAGTAAACGACCTCAAAATCGGGATTTGAAAGTTCTAATAGGTTTGTATGATGATTTTGTGCTTGAACATATGTTCGAATTGAGTAGTGGGTGGTCCAAGAGCATTTCGGCACTTATTGTTGAAAGTTGGCATTTTGAAGGTTTTAGAATTTCCTAAGTTTGATTTCTAGTGGACTTTGATGTTATTGATATCCGTTTGGGACTTCGAGCCTTAACATATAACATGTACTCCAAGATCTGAATAGTGCGTTCAAATTGCTCGTCCGTCTAGGAAAGAAATGTTGTACTCAATTCTACCTATGTGCCTAATCTCGCTACACCACTCTCTAAAAATACGATGTGAATTGAGTGCCTCGATCCGAGATAATAAACACAGGAACACCATGAAGACGAACAATCTCACGAATGTAAATCCAAACTAGTTGCTCTGAAGAATAGGTAGTCATGATTGGAATGAAGTGTGCAAAATTTGTCATTCTATGCATAATGACCCACGCTACATCGAATTTCCTTAATTTCTACTGAAGCCCAACTAAAAATCTATAGTGATACGATCCTACTTCCACTCTGGAATATCAAGTCTCTGAAGCAAACCATCGGGTCGCTAATGCTCGTACTTCACCTACTGATAATTCAAACACCGAGCAACATGCTCGACAATATCCTTCTTCATCCTCCACCACTAATAGTGATGCCTCAAATCATTATACATCTTTGTGGCCCCATTTGAATAGAATACCGCAAAACTGTGGGTCTCCTCAAGTATCCACTCTCACAACCCATACACATTTGGAACACAGATTCACCCATACATCCTCAATACCTCATCATCTCCAATTGTAACCTCATTGGCATCACCGTGTTGTACTGTGTCCATCAGGACAAGCAATTAAGGATCATCATACTGATGCGCATTGATGCGCTCAAGCAAAGAAGACCAAGAAACCATACAAGCAAGAACCTGACTAGGCTCCAAAATGTCTAAGCTCATGAACTGATTGGCCAAAGACTGAACATAAAATGCTAACAGCCTCTCCCCAACTAAAAGATAATCAAGACTTCTCATGCTCTCTACGTTCCTATTAAATGCATCAGCTACCACATTAGCCTTCACCGAATAATAAAAAATGGTGATATCATAGTTCTTTAGCAACTCTAACCACATCCGCTGCCTCAAGTTCATATCCTTTTTGCTTGAACAAGTGCTGGAGACTCATGTGATCTGTGAATACCTCGCAAGACACGTCATAAAGATAATGCCTCCAAATCTTTAACGCGTGAACAATAGCTTCCAAGTATAAATCATATACTAGGTAGTTCATCTCGAGGGCTTTCAACTGACGTGAAGCATAAGCAATCACACTACACTCCTTCATCAATACACATCCAATGCCAATCCGCGAAGCATCACAATAAATTGTATAAGAAACGAGTTGAAGGCAAAACCAAAACTGGAGTTGTTGTCAAGGCAGTCTTAACCTTTTAAAGCTCTCCTAACACTCATCAGACCACTATAATGGGGCACCCTTCTAAGTCAATATATTCAAAAGAGTTACGATAGATGAAAACCCCTCCACAAAATGGAGATAAAACCCGGCCAGGACTAGAAAACTCTGGATCTCGGTAGAAGATGGTCTAGGTCAACACTAAACAGCCTCCACTTTCTTCGAATCCACCATAATCCCTTCACTAAACACCACATGGCCCAGAAATTCCACAAAATCTAGCCAAATCTCACACTTAGATAATTTAGCATATAGTTTCTTCGCCCTCAAGGTTTGACCTTGATCCTCAAATAATGCTCATGATTCTCCTATGTAACGACCCATTCAGTTGTTTCGAGTATTTTAGCCATGTTCCCTTATTTATTGCTTATATATTTTTTATTGTGGTTATTTGACTTTTCGGGGTAGTTGGTGTAGTGTCGGGTGAGTTTTAGAGTGAATTGGGACACTTAGTCCCAAAGTTGAAAACTTAAGTTGAAAGAGTTTACTAGAGTTTGACTTTTATATAGATAACCCAGAATGGAGTTTTGATGATTTTCATAGCTTCCTATGGTGATTTTGGACATAGGCATATGTCAGGATATTGATTTGGAGGTCCGTAGGTTGGTTTGAGGCATTTTGGCAGAAGTTGGAAGTAGAAGGTTTGGAAGGTTGATAGGTTTGACTGAGGGTTGACTTTGTTGATATCAGGTTCAAATTTTGGTTTCGGGAGTTTGAATAGGTCTATTGTGTCATTTATGACTTGCATGAAAATTTTGAGCTCATTCTGGAGTTGGTTTGGTATGATTCAACATTAATTTTTGAAGTTGAAAGTTCATTGATTCAATAGGCTTGAATTGGGTTGCACTCGTATATTTGATGTTGTTTGATATGGTTTTAGGCCTCGGGTAGGTTCATTATGTGTTTCGGAACTTAATGGTATGTTTGGATGGGGCCCCGGGGGCTCCGTGTGTGATTCAGATTGATTTCAGTTCCATTTTAGACTTGGGAAGATTGTTGAAGACCATTTGATTTCTGGTGTCATCGCACCTGTGCTGGGCTTGGCCGCAGGTGCGGCTTGAAAATCGCAAAAGCCAAGGGAGGGTTGCTAAGGGAAAGTTGTCGGTGTTGAGATCACTGTGCATGTGCGCATTCGCAAATGCGGATATCTACCGCAAAAGCAAATTTTTGGTCGGTTGTCTGAGTACCGTAGGTGCGGTCAGCTTCCGCAGAAGTGGACCAGGAGAAGCGACCTTTGGTCCGCAAAAATGAAAGCACAGGAGCGAAATTCCCAGCGCCTTAGTTGAAGCCGCATCTACGATGCATTTTTTCCAGATGCGATGTTGCAGATGCAACATCGCATATGCGAAGTTGCAGAAGCAACAAAAATGTCCACATAAGCGGAATAACTGGGCAGAAAAAGGTTATAGTCGGGGGTTTTATTTCATTTTCCACACTTTGAGTTAGAGATCTCGGTTTTGGGCGATTTTGGAGGGGTCAAGGATTGGATCGGGGTAAACAATTTTGACTTGGATTTGCTTATTATTCATGATTCCATCATTGTTTTATCATTTAGTTAGTGTTTTGAGTTGGGAAATAGGGGAATTTTGTGAAAACTTTCCTAGACTATAAACTAAGGGGTTGAAGGTTGATTTGAGGTCGGAATTGGATAATTTTAGTATGGTTGGACTCGTATCGTAATGGGTGTTCGGATTTTATAATTTTGGTCGGATTCTTAGGTGCGGACCTGAGTTTGACTTTTTGATTTTTTTAAGATTGAAACTTTATTATCTGGAAGCACTTCCTATGGTTTGTATTTATGGTATTAAGTTATTTTGGCTAGATTCGAGCCGTCTGGAGTTCGACGCGGGAAAGGCTTATTAGGGGACTGATTTTACTTGTTTGTGGTAAGTATCCTGCCTAACAATGTGTGGGGGAACTACCCCTTAGGATTTGGGATGATTTGTGTTATTTGGATTACGTGGAAGTCGTGTACACGAGGTGACGAGTGTATACACAAGCTTATGTGTGGCATTTCTACTGGACTAGACTTTTAGATTCTTTCATGCTTTAAATTAGAAATTGTAATATCATGTTATATTTTCCATTTTTAATTGCTCTTACATGCTTTACTTGATGTTGTTATCACATGCTTTATTCCTTATTGTCAAATATGATTTATATATTTCCATTGCCTTTGTTATCTCTCTTATTGTCAAATTGCCTCTTTTACTGTTGAATTATTCTTATTTAGAGTTGTTATTTCATGATATCCTCCCGTATTGAGTTATTCCATGTATTTTTCTATAGATATTATTTCATACCATCTCTTTTATTTGATTACATTGTACTTTGAAGTTGAAACTGTCTTTTCGTGGAAATATCTTCATTTTGAGTTATTGAAGTTGAAGTATGAAAGAGAGTATCACATTGAGTTTGAAGTTGTTAATTATTGAGATATCTTTCCTTGTTGAGTAATATTCATTCGTATTGTTATTATTGAGATTCTTATTCATATTGTGGTTGAGTTGTGGTCTATACGTTGTGGAAACTTTGGTATTGTTATTTTTTGAAAAGTTGTGGAACATGAGCACTTGGGGTGAGAGTTTTTATTGTGTTGTGATATTTATGAGCATGCGATGGTATAAGTATAAGGGTTAATCTACATGCGGCAGCGAACAATGTGATTTATGTGCTTGTTTCTAGTAAGGAAATTACTTGAAGTCACGCAACGATATATTATGGGCTAAAGTGCGTGTAACTATTTCAGAAAAAATATTTTTAAATTTATATATGTCACGCCTCGAAATCCCACCGTCGGGCCATGATGGCGTCTAACGTTGAACTCGCTAGACAAGACAACATAGGTAGCTAAACTAGCATAATAATCTCAATTTCACCGAATAAGCTAAAACAATTTGTAATTAATCAGCGGAATAAATATGATCTCAAGCTAAATAAGGACATCAAGATACAACAACGCGTAAATTTTCCTAAAACCTGGAGTCACAAACTCACGAACTGTCTTTAAGAGTGCTAAATACAAAACTGAAAGGAAATACATGTCTGCGTCTGAAACTGGAGGAAAAATAAGACAGAATCGAAGACAAAGGGATGGAAGAGATGCCAAGGCCCACGAACGCTAGCGGGTATACCTTGAAGCCTCTATGATAGTTGGAAGACACTCCCACTAATGATGTCCTCCAGGTCCGGCCGTGTAATCTGCATAGCATAAAGAAGTGCAGGTGTAGCATCAGTACAACCGACCCCATGTACTGAGCAAGTGCCGAGCCTAACCTCGGCGAAGTAGTGACGAGGCTAAGACACGACAACAAGGTGTACCTGTGCAGTTCAATAGTATAGCAGAAACTAAACAAGAATACAATTACGGGGAAAGCATGCTGGGGGGGGGGTAAGAGATGGAAATACTGAAATGGCAGAAACAAAAACAACAGTATGAAATATCTGAAAATAATCGCGGGAAATCACAACATAGATTAAACAATAAAAGACGCGGCACAACATGTCCATCGTGCATAATAACAATGTAAAACACGGAACGGAATGTCCCATCATGCATAATCAATATCAACACGGCACGGAATGTCCCCTCGTGCATAATCAATGTAAAACATGCACGGAATGTCCCCTCGTGCATAATAACAATATAAACACGACACGGAATGTCCCCTTGTACATAATAACAATATAAACATGGTACGAAATGTCCCCTCGTGCATAATAACAATATAAACATGGCACGAAATGTCCCCTCGTGCATAATAACAATATAAAAATGGCACGGAATATCCCCTCGTGCATAATAACAATATAAACATGGCACTGAATGTCCCCTCGTGCATAATAACAATTTAAACATGGAACGGAATGTCTCCTCGTGCATAATAACAATATAAACATGGCACGGAATGTCCCCTCGTGCATAATAACAATATAAACATGGCACGGAATGTCCCCTCGTGCATAATAACAATATAATCATGGCACAGAATCACCCTTCGTGCTTTAACACTCTTCCTTACCCAAACAGCAATCACAAACAAGGGCAAGGAAATAAGCAGAGTAAAAATAGAAATCCCGGCAAGGGAACATCAATTAAACAATCAAATCATGGCAAGGGAACATCAATTAAACAATCAAATCCCAGAAAGGGAACTATACAATGATGACCCAGCAAGGGTATATTCCAACAACTCTTTCTCTTTCTTTCACTTCCACTTCCATGATGTATTTTATTACTTGAGTCACTGCTCCAAAGAATGTAATTATCTCATATATCTTCATTATTCGTTTCACAACTTAATCCAATGCTCCAAAGATGTTTAAAGATTTCAATTTCCTTCACATGCTCATGTACATCATATAGGGATCATCAACTAAGCATAGGAATTACAATAAACCGGAATATTCACAATATAGGGACTCACGGTCATGCTAGACACCAATGTATAGATACTCGTCACCATGTATGTACATCGTATTTGACAATTAGAAAATAGCAAATAATACTCAACTCCTATTCCCTCAAGCTAAGGTTAGGCCAAACACTTACCTCGGGTCCAAAGTATAGCAATCAACCCTCTAACACCGCCTTTCCTTTAGAATTCAACTCCGGAATGATATTATCTAGACATAATCAGCTCAAGTATATCAATAAGGATTCAATGATTCAATTACATGGCCTAATTATCCATTTCCTAGCATTCCTCCAAAACTATCAAAATTCGACCCCGGGCCCGCTTGGTCCAAATACAAGGCTCAGACCAAAACCATGTCACACATTCACCCACGAGCCCGAATATATAATTTGTTTTCAAATTTGACCCCAAAACGAGGTCTTAATTAAGAAAAATCAAAAGGGCCTAACTCTACCCAAATTCCAGATTTTCTACTCTAATTTTCATGTTTTAGGCTTAGGAATTCATTAATTATAGATGAAAAATGAAGGAAATGAGTTAAAATTTACTAACCCAAGAAGTTTTGGTGAAGGATGGCTTCAATGGACGCCTAAGGGCTTTGGAGAAGAAGAAGTTCGTTATTTTCTAAGTGAATCCCGTAGTTACTGGTTCTTGAAATATTTATATACAACTGGGCAAAATTGTGCATCGCGATCGCGGGAATGGGTGTGCGATCGTGGAGAGTAGACTGGATAGACCATCATGATCGCGGAAGGGAGGACGTGATCGCGAAGAGTAAAAAAAACTGGGGTCCAGAAGTTGACTTACCCGAACGCGATGAAGGAGACCTGTAAAGCTACGCGATCGCGGTCAACTGTACGCGAACGCGAAGAGGAAAATAGGGCTAAGACCTCAGGGTCAACTAACCCTACGCGATCGCGAGGGAAGGGACGCGAACGCGATGAAGGAAAACTTAAAGCTTCGCGAACGCGGAAGAGGCTTCGCGATCGCGAAGAACAAAACGGACCTGCAACCGCTGAAGCAAAAACCAGCAATTTTCCTAAGTTCAAAAATCACTCCGAGACACCTCCGAAACACTCTCGAGCCCTCGGGGCTCCTTAACAAATCACATGCACTGACTCAACAACATCCTACGAACTTAACCGTGCGATCAAATCGCCAATATAACATCATATACATAGAATTAAACCTCAAAATCCATGAATTCTATCAAATTTCATAAAACATCAAATTTCCCATTTCAAGTCCGAAACACGTAAAACAAAATCCGTTTTCAACCAAACTTTACAGAAAGCGCTTAAACCATATATAAGACCTGTACCGGGCGACGAAACCAAAATACGGGCCCGATACCATCACTTTCTAGTCAGATTTCATTTTCAATTTCCTTAAATATTTTCAGAAAAACAATTTCATTAAAAAATTCATTTCTGGGGCTTGGGACCTCGGAACATACGCCCAAGTCCCATATTTTCCTACGGACCCTCCGGGACCGTCAAATCACGGGTCAGGGTCCGGGTCCGTTTACCCGAAATGTTGACCGTAGTCCAATTTCTTCATTTTAATATCAAATCTTAGCATTTTTCACAGAATTTCATATTTAAGCTGTCTAGCTACGCGCCCGGGCTGTGCACGCAAATCGAGGCAACTACAAATGAGGTTTTCAAGGCCTCGGATGTACGGAATAGGTAATAACATAGGTGATGACCCTTTGGGTCATCACATTCTCCACCTCTAAAACAACCGTTCGACCTCGAACGGATATAAGAAGGAAGTACTTGAGTCGGGAAATAAATTAGGGTAACGGCTCCGCATATCAGACTCGGACTCCCAGGTCGATGCCTCATGAGGCTGACCTCTCCATTGAACACGAACAGAAGGGAAACTCTTGGATCTTAACTGAAGAATTTCCCGGTCTAAAATAGCTACCGACTCCTCCTCATAAGCTAAGTCCTTGTCCAACTGGACAGTACTTGAATCTAACACGTGGGATGGATCGCCGAGATACCTCTGAAGCATGGACACATGAAAAACTAGATGTATGGCTGATAAGCTAGGTGGCAATGCAAGTCTATAAGCCACATCTCCCACTCGATCAAGAATCTCAAACGGTCCAATGAATCTAGGGCTAAGCTTGCCCTTCTTCCCAAATCTCATCACGCCCTTCATAGGCGACACTCGGAGCAATACTCGCTCACCAACCATGAAGGCCACACCTCGAACCTTAAGATCTGCATAACTCTTTTGCATGGACTGAGCTGTACGAAGCCTATCTTGAATGATCCTAACCTTGTCCAAGGCCTCCTGAACCAAATTTGTACCCAAAAACCGAGCCTCTCCCGGCTCAAACCAACCAACCGGCGCTCGACACCGCCTACCATATAAAGCCTCATAAGGAGCCATCTGGATACTCGACTAGTAGATGTTGTTGTAGGCAAACTCTGCTAAAGGCAAGAATTAATCCCATTATCCCCCAAAGTCAATAACACAAGCTCGGAGCATATCCTCCAATATCTGAATAGTCCGCTCGGACTGCCCATCCGCCTGAAGATGAAATGTTGTGCTCAACACCACCTGGGTGCCTAACTCTCACTGAACTGCTCCCCAGAAACGCGAGGTAAATTGCGCGCCCCGGTCCGAAATGATAGATACCGGCACACCATGAAGGCGAACAATCTCCCGGATATAGATCTCAGTTAACCTCTCGAATGAATAGGAGACTGCCACAGGCATGAAATGCGCTGACTTGGTCAGCCTATCAACAATGATCCAAACTGCATCAAACTTCTTCCGGGTCAACGGAAGTCCAGTAACAAAGTCCATAATGATCCTCTCCCACTTCTACTCGGGGAGCTCAATCCTCTGAAATAAACCACCAGGCCTCTGATGCTCATACTTAACCTGTTGACAATTCAAACACCGCGCCACATATGCCAAAATCTCCTTCTTCATTCTACGCCACTAATAATATTGCCGCAAGTCCTGATACATCTTCGCGACGCCAGGATGAATAGAGTATCGGGAATTATGGGCCTCTTCTAAAATCAACGCTCGGATCCCATCAACATTGGGCACACAAAATCGCCCATGCAATATCAAAACACCATCATCATCTAAGGTCACCTGCTTGGCACCTACGCACTGCACCGTGTCTCGAAGGACACACAAATGGGGCTCATCAAACTGCCGATCACGGACACGCTCTAATATTGAAGAATGAGCGATCGTACAAGCCAACACTCGATTAGGCTCAAAAATATCCAACATCACAAATCGATTGGCCAAAGCCTGAACATCCAAAGCAAGAGGCCTCTAACTGACCGGAGTAGAAGGAAGACTGCCCATACTAGCTGACTTCGGACTCAAAGCTTCGGCCACCACATTGGCCTTTCCCGGGTGATATAAGATGGTAATATCATAATCTTTCAACAACTCCAACCACCTTCTCTGCCTCAAATTCAACTCCTTTTTCTTGAACAAGTATTGAAGACTCTTATGATCCGTGAACACCTCACACGCCACGCCATACAAATAGTGCCTCCATATCTTCAATGCGTGGACAATGGCTGCCAACTCAAAATCATGCACTGGATAGTTCTTCTCATGAATCTTTAACTGCCTCGAAGCATAAGCAATGACCTTTCATCCTGCATCAACACTGCACCAAGCCCAATACGGGAAGCATCGCAATAGACTTTATAAGGCCCTGAGCATGTGGGCAAAACCAGTACTGGTGCCGTAGTCAGAGCTGTCTTGAGCCTCTGAAAGATCGCCTCACACTCGTTCGACCATCTGAACTGGGCACCCTTCTGGGTCAACCTAGTCATCGGGGCTGCAATAGATGAGAACCCCTCCACGAACCGACGATAATTGCCTGCTAATCCCAAGAAACTCTGAATCTCTGTAGCTGATGCTGGTCTATGCCAGTTCTTGACTGCCTCGATCTTCTTCGAGTCAACCTGAATACCCTCTGCTGACACGACATGACCCAGGAATGCAACTGAACTCAACCAGAACTCACACTTCGAAAACTTTGCATATAGCTAATTGTCCCTCAGAGTCTGAAGAACCACTCTGAAATACTGCTCGTGCTCCTCCTGATTAAGGGAGTATATCAATATATCATCAATGAAGACTATCACGAATGATTCAAATAAAGCCTGAACACTCGGTTCATCAAATCCATAAAAGCTGCTGGGGCATTTGTCAACCCAAACGACATGACTAGAAACTCGTAATGCCCATACCGAGTGCGGAAAGCTGTCTTAGGCACATCGGATGCCCTAATCCTCAACTGATGGTAGCCAGATCTCAAGTCTATCTTTGAAAATACCTTAGCACCCTAAAGCTGATCGAACAAATCATCAATCCTCGATATTGGATACTTATTTTTACCCTGGATCAAATAGCACCGAAGCATCTCTGTCACAAACCCGAATAGTACATGTAATGACTGCATCTAAAGACTCAGCCTCTGGTCTGGCTGGAAGAGCATAACATCGGGGCTGGGCCCCATCACCCTGAGCCACATCTCTAGGACGGCCGGCTGCTGGCTGGCCTCCACCTCTGGCGGCCTGAGCTCCACCTCTATGACCTCTACCTCTACCTCTAGCACCACTACCCCACCTCTAGCTGGATGGACAGGCTGTGGAACACCTGGTGCCTGTACCATGGCACGAGAACCCTGATGCTGAGACCCACCAGAACCTCGGGGGCAAAACCTGGAAATGTGCCCAAAACCACTGCAAGTATAACAAGGCCTCTGCTGATGTGACTTCTGACTCTGGAACTAACCCTGTCGACCCTGATAACCACCCTGGAAATTCTGAAGCGGCGGTGCACCGATAGGTGCTGGTGGTGCACTGTAAGGATGCTGATAGGAATAGTGCGTCTGATAACCACGACCACCTGAAGTACCATAGGAAACCTGGAGAGCTGACTGAAAAGGTCTGGGAGGATGACCTCTACCTGAAGAATCCCTGCCTCCAGATGAGGCTCCACTGAAACGACCGAAATGACGGGGCCTCTTGTCAGCCCCCTGAACACCACAATGCGACAAAATCATCTCAATCCTCCTGGTCACATTGGCCGCATCCTGGAACAATATATCTGTACCTGACTCTCTAGCCATCTGAAGTTTGATCGGCCGGGCCAATCCCTCGATAAACTTCTCAAACCTCTCCCAATCAGTAATGAACCTGGTCTCGTACTGAGTGACGGACATGGATCCCTGCTGGAGACACTCAAACTGCCTCCGAAGGTCCTCTCTTTGAGTAATGGGAAGGAACTTCCCCAAAAATACCTTTGAGAACTGAGTCCAAGTCAAAGGTGTAGATCCAGCTAGTCTGGCTAAGCAATAGTCTCTCCACCAACTCTTGGCTACGCCAGATAATCGAAAAGTAGAAAAGTCAACCCCGTTCGACTCCACTATGCCCATATTCCGAAGAACCTCATGGCAACTGTCCAAATAATCCTGGGGGTCCTCTGATGGTAAACCAGTATAAGTAGCAGTAAATAACTTAGTGAACATGTCCAGTCTCCACAAAGCATCTGCTGACGTAGCAACTCCCTCTACTACCGGCGCTGCAATACTCGGCTGAGCTACTCCGGCTAGCTGAGGTGCCGGAGTCTAAAACTGTTGAGCTAGCTGCTCTGGTACGCGTGCGGCAGGAGTCTGGGCACCTCCCCCATCCTGAGAGGTAGCTGGTGTTATAGGAAGAAGACCCGCCTAGGCTACACTCTCCATGAGTCCTACTAGACGGACAAGGGTGTCTTGAAGAACTGGGGTAGCTATGAACCCCTCTGGGACCTGAGCTGGTCCAACTGGGACTGCCGGAACTGGGACCTCCTCGTCAGACTCGACCTGAGGGTCCTCCACTGGGGCTGCTGCCCTAGGCTGAGCCCGGCCCCATCATCGGCCTCTAGCACAGCCTCGACCTCGACCTCTAGTAGGAGCTGTAGATGGAGTGCCAGGCTGCTGGGCGGAACCAAGGGAAGCACGCGTCCTCGCCATCTGCGAGAGAATAGAATTGAAACTCAATCAGTACTCAGAATTCATAGCGAACGACAAAGAAGAAAAGAAATATGGAGTCATCCTAACTTTGCAGCATCTGGGGAAAAATACAGACGTCTCCGTACCGATCCCTCAGACTCTACCAAGTTGTCTGTCAGTTGTGAGACCTAAGTAACCTAGTGCTCTGATACCAACTTGTCACGCCCCAAAATCCCACCATCGGGCCGTGATGGCGTCTAACATTGAACTCTCTAGACAAGCCAACGTGTGTAGCTAAACTAGCATAATAATCTCAATTTCAGAGAATAAGCTAAAACAATTTGCAATTAATCAGCCGAATAAATACGGTCTCAAGCTAAATAAGGACATCAAGATACAACAACGCGTAAATTTTCCCAAAACCTGGAGTCACAAACTCACGGACTGTCTATAAGAGTGCTAAATACAAAACTGAAAGGAAATACATGTCTGCCTCTGAAACTGGAGGAAAAATAAGACAGAACCGAAGAGAAAGGGATGGAAGAGACGCCAAGGCCCACGAACGCCAGCGGGTATACCTTGAAGCCTCTATGATAGCTGGAAGACACTCCCACTAATGATGTCCTCCAGGTCCGACCGCGTAATCTGCACATTATAAAGAAGTGAAAGTGTAGCATCAGTACAACCGACCCCATGTACTGAGTAAGTGCCGAGCCTAACCTCGGTGAAGTAGTGACGAGGCTAAGACACGACAACAAGGTGTACCTGTGCTGTTCAANGGGGGGGGGGGGGGGGTAAGATATGGCAAACGCTGAAATGACATAAACGAAAACAACAGTCTGAAATATCATAAAAATAATCGCGGGAAATGACAACACAGATTAAACAGTAAAAGATGCGGCTCGGCATGTCCCATTATGCATAATAACAATGTAAAGCACGGCACAAAATGTCCCCTCGTGCATAATCAATATAAACATGGCACGGAATGTCCCCTCGTGCATAATCAATGTAAAACATGGCACACAATGTCCCCTCGTGCATAATAACAATATAAACACGGCACAGAATGTCCCCTCGTGCATAATAACAATATAAACATGGCACAGAATGTCCCCTCATGCATAATAACAATATAAACATGGCATGAAATGTCACCTCGTGCATAATAACAATATAAACATGGCACAGAATGTCCCCTCATGCATAATAACAATATAAACATGGCATGAAATGTCACCTCGTGCATAATAACAATATAAACATGGCACAGAATGTCCCCTCATGCATAATAACAATATAAACATGGCATGAAATGTCACCTCGTGCATAATAACAATATAAACATGGCACAGAATGTCCCCTCATGCATAATAACAATATAAACATGGCATGAAATGTCACCTCGTGCATAATAACAATATAAACATGGCACAGAATGTCCCCTCATGCATAATAACAATATAAACATGGCATGAAATGTCACCTCGTGCATAATAACAATATAAACATGGCATGGAATGTCCCCTCGTGCAGAGTAACAATATAAACATGGCACGGAATCACCCTTCGTGCTTTAACACTCTTCCCTACCCAAACAGCAATCACAAACAAGGGAAAGGAAATAAGCAGAGTAAAAATAGAAATCCCGGCAAGGGAACATCAATTAAACATTCAAATCCCAGCAAGGGAACATCAATTAAACAATAAAATCCCGACAAGGGAACTATACAATGATGACCTGACAAGGGTATATTCCAAAAACTCTTTCTCTTTCTTTCACTTTCACTTCCATGAATTATTTTATTACTTGAGCCACTGCTCCAAAGAATGTAATTATCTCATATATCTTCATTATTCATTTCACAACTTGAGCCAATGTTCCAAAGATGTTTAAAGATTTCAATTTCCTTCACATGCTCATTACATCATATAGGGATCATCAACTAAGCATAGGAATTACAACAAACTCGAATATTCACAATATAGGGAATCACGGTCATGCTAGACACCAATGTATAGATACTCGTCACCATGCCTATACATCGTATTTGACTATTAGCAAATAGAAAACAATACTCAACTCCTATTCCTTCAAGCTAAGGTTAGGTCAAACACTTACCTCGGGTCCAAAGTATCGAAATCAACCCTCTAACACCGCCTTTCCTTTAGAATTCAACTCCGGAATGATATTACCTAGACATAATCAGCTCAAGTATATCAATAAGGAACCAATGATTCAATTACATGGCCTAATTATCCATTTCCTAGCATTCCTCCGAGATTATCAAAATTTGACCCAGGGCCCGCTTGGTCCAAACACAAGGCTCGGACCAAAACCATGTCACCCATTCACCCACGAGCCCGAATATATAATTTGTTTTCAAATTCAACCCCAAAATGAGGTCTTAATTAAGAAAATTCAAATGGGCCTAACTCTACCCAAATTCCATATTTTCTACTCTAATTTGGATGAATTAGGATTAGGAATTCATTAATTATAGATGAAAAATGAAGGAAATGAGTTAAAATTTACTAACCCAAGAAGTTTTGGGGAAGGATGGCTTTAATTGATGCCTAAGGGCTTTGGAGAAGAATAAGTTCATTATTTTCTAAGTGAATCCCGTAGCTACTGGTTCTTGAAATATTTATATACCACTGGGCAAAATTTTGCATCACGATCGCGGAAATGAGTTTGTGATCGCGGAGAGTAGACTGGATAGACCATCGCGATCGCGGAAGGGAGGACGCGATCGCGAAGAGTAAAAAAACTGGGGTCTAGAAGTTGACTTACGCGACCGCGTGGGACGTCATGCGAACGCGAAGAAGGAGAGTTGTAAAGCTACCCGATCGCGGTCAACTGTACGCAAACGCGAAGAGGAAAAGAGGGCTAGGCCCTCAAGCTCAACTAACCCTACGCGATCGCGAGAGAAAGGACGCGAACGCGATGAAGGAAAATTTAAAGCTTCGCGTACGCGGAAGAGGCTTCGTGATCGCGAAGAACAAAAGGGACCTGCAATAGCTAAAGCAAAAACCAGAAATTTTCCTATGTTCAAAAATCACTTCGAGACACTTCCGAAACACTCCCGAGCCCTCGGGGCTCCTTAAAAAATCACATGCACTGACTCAACAAAATCCCACGAACTTAACTGTGCAATCAAATCTCCAATATAACATCATATACATAAAATCAAACCTCAAAATCCATGAATTCTATCAAATTTCATAAAATATCAAATTTCCCATTTCAAGTCCAAAACACGTCAAACGAAATTCGTTTTCAACCAAACTTTACATAAAGCGCTTAAACCATATATAAGACCTGTACCGGGCGCCGGAACCAAAATACGGGCCCGATACCATCACTTTCTGATCAGATTTGATTTTCAATTTCCTTAAGTATTTTCAGAAAAACAATTTCGCTCAAAAATTCATTTCTCGGGCTTGGGACCTCGGAATTCGATTCCGGGAATACACCCAAGTCCCATATTTTCCTACGGACCCTCCGGGACTGTTAAATCACGGGTCTGGGTCCGTTTATCCAAAATGTTGACCGTAGTCCAATTTATTCATTTTAATATCAAATCTTAGCATTTTTCACAGAATTTCATATTTAAGCTGTCCGGCTAAGCGCCCGGACTACGCAAGCAATTAAAGGCAACTACAAATGAGGTTTTCAAGGCCTCAGAAGTACGAAATAGGTAATAACATAGGTTATGACCCTTTGGATCGTCACAATATGTATGTAAGGATCACGTGGCGGTATAAGGAAATATTGTTGTTGTGATTGTGAGATGAAGTCACGAGGAGGTACCTCGGTTGTGATTTTTATTGTTATCCCTTATTTACCTCACTTGTATTTTTCCGAATTGTCTTCTTAATGTTCTTATCATGTGTTTCCTCTTTGTTGCCTTTAATGCTTTAAATTCAGTTGTTAGCTTACCTTATTATTTGCCTTATTGTCACTATCTCTTTTTTTTCTTTATCAAAATATACTATAATTGTTCTGTTTTTCTTATCCTAGTAGGTGTCTTGAGTTATTATGAGTTTTATCGAATTATTATATTATCTAATTGCTAAATTCTGCTAAGTTATTCATGAATATTAGGTTTACCTAGTCTTAGCGATCAGGTGCCATCAAGACTTCCTTAGTTTGGATTTTGGGGTCGTGACATCCTGGCTGCGGGAATACACCAATATATGATCAATGTAAACTATGGAAATGAAACCAAGATATGGCTGGAATACACTATTCATCAAGTGCATAAAAGCTATTGGGGCATTTGTCATCCCAAAAGACATCACTAGGAACACATAGTGACCATAGTGGGTCCTAAAGGCCGTCTTCAGAATATCTGAGTTTCGAATCTTCAACTGATGGTACCCCGATCTCAAATCAATCTATGAGAATACCCGAGCACCCTGAAGCTAATCAAACAAATCATCAATATGTTGTAGTGGGTACTTGTTCTTGAATGTAACTTTGTTCAGCTCCCTATAATTAATATACATCTTTATAGAACCATCCTTCTTCTTCAAAAATAAAATTGGTGCAACCCAAGGTGACACACTGGGCTTGATGAAAAACTTATCAATCAACTCCTCAAGTTGTTCCTTCAACTCTATAGGTGCCATGTGGTATGGTGAAATAGTGATTGTCTGAGTTTCCGGCACCAGATCGATACCAAAATCAATGTCCCGATCGAGTGGTATGCCCGATAGGTCTGCTGGAAATATATCTGGGAAATATCTCACTAACAGAAATGACACAATGGTAGAAGTATCAACACTAACATCCCTCACAAAGACCAAATACGCCAGACATCCCTTCTCAACCATCTGTTAAGCCTTCAAACATGAAATCACTCTACTAGGAACATGATCCATGGAGCCTCTCCACTCCAACCTTGGAAACCCCTCCTCATGATCTTAGAGTGACAATCAAGGGTGGCGTGATATAGCGAAAACTAATCCATGCACAAAATTATGCCAAAATCAACCGTGCTAAGAAGTAAACGATCAAATCTAGTCTCATAACCTCCAATGGTCACCACACATGATCGATATACACGGGCCACCACAATAGAATCACCCACCGGCGTAGATACATGAACATGAATAACTAAATAATCATAAGGTATATCAAAATAACGAGCAAAGTATGATGACACATATGAATCAGTGGAACTAGGATCAAATAACACTATAATCATTGCTTCAGAAACAACTGCCTATAGCCTGGATGGAAATGCATAGCCATAGAACTGACCACCACCTTATCGACCTCCCCCTCTAGGGTGAGTTCGAACATCCTGAGTCCTACCCTTAGTTGGTTGTGCGGGTGGTGTAGCTGATGGTGCTGAAATAATAGGTTGTTAGCTCTATTTTGGGATCCTTCAAAA
Source organism: Nicotiana knightiana (assembly GCA_005239525.1). Classification (NCBI taxonomy): domain Eukaryota; kingdom Viridiplantae; phylum Streptophyta; class Magnoliopsida; order Solanales; family Solanaceae; genus Nicotiana; species Nicotiana knightiana. The sequence goes on along the minus strand of ML375477.1, from coordinate 34,030 downwards.
AAGTCTTGGTAATCCCTCTTAAGATGACTCAAGCCCCCACACTTGTAACAACCCTGCCTCGGAGGACCCTGATAACTCGAGTAACTGCCCGTAGAACCTTGACCAGATGGAGAACGGTAGGAACTCTATGCCGGCAAGGCACTGAATGACGATTGCACTGAGTGAGCACTATAAGAACTGTGGCTAACTAAGAAATCACGTGGAATATGACGAGCTGCTTGAGCAGGACCAAAATGGCGACCTCTGTTGTAATGTGATTGGCCTCTAGATGAGCCACTACTAAAATCACTTGAACCACGAGGCCTCCTGGCCTCCCGCTCCTCACACTCAAGCCTGCGAACCTACTCTGAGCGTCTAGCAATCTCGACCACCTGATCAAACCTGGCATCTGTCTCGGCCTCCTTAGACAAACTGTAATGTAACCCATAGTTCAGGCCACCAATGAACCTTTTTATTCTCTCTCTATCGGTGGGAAACAACCATACCGCATGTCAGTCTAAATCTACAAACTTCATCTTATAATGATTCACAGTCATATCCCTCTACTCAAACTCCCTACGCAACTCCTCTCTACGAGTCTGTGGAACAACCCTCTATAAGAAGAGAACTGAGAACTCATGCCACGTAAGTGGTACGAACCCAGCTGGCCTACCTGACTCATAACCCTGCCACCATCTGTAGGATGGCCTTGTCACTTGAAAAGTAGTGAAAGCAACTCCATTGATATCCACAATACCTGCTCTGCGAAGAATTTGATGGCACCGGTCCAGAAAATCCTGAGCATCCTCTGACTCTCCTCTACTTAACTCGGGTGGATCAAACTTCCTGAAGCTCCAACCTCCCTTGCTCCTCATCAGTCATAGGTGGACTAACCTCGGCCTGAGTAGCAACAACTGGCAGAACTGGCAACACCCCCAATGTTTTATGACCCTGAGTTAGCTACTCCAAAGTAGGGCGGCGAAACTTTGGGCTCCTCCCCCAGCCTATGAGGTAGTTGGTAAAACTGGTATCGTAATCGCTTGAGCAAGGATCATACACACACTCAAGATCTGTGCCTAATCCTCCTAAAGACCAAGTATAACAATATGTATTGCCGGTGTCTGAGTTGTTCCTGCTAGCTCAACAGTATTAGGAATTTATTCCTCTAGTGGAGCGACTGGTGGCTCTACTGTGTTTCCCTCGCTGTTGTGCGAGCTTTACCCCGACCTCTATCTCTATCCCCGGCCTCTTGCAGCTCTAACTAGTGGTACTGGTACCCGTCCATCTAATCTGGCTGCATGCGTCCTCACCATTTGTAAGAGAATAGAAGAGTATGGTTTCAAACTTGGAACTAATAAATCTTCATGACAAGAATGCAAGAAAGTGAAGTTCTTCCTAACAGTTTGGTAGCCTCTCAAAGATAAGTACAAATATCTCTGTACTGATCTGCAAGACCCTATCAAACTTTCTCATAACCTGTTGAAACCCCAACCAGCCGTTATTGTGCCTAACGCACTTGCTAGGCAAGCCGGACATAACAATAATGAACCATAATAGCAGAAATGATAGAATTGACATAAGTCTGAAACCTTTATATACCATAATAATTTCGATACATGATAAATCCCCCAGAACTAGTAAATATAGAGTCATGAGCTCTAAAATAAAAAAAATACATAGTGGAAGCTAAATAACAATACAATATAAAACAAAGACAACATTACAATATAGAAAGAGATGCCAAGAATACGATCGAGAATGCAGTTCTACCTCGTCTCTCAATGATCAACTTAGCTATACTCCTCGGCTATCGGTGAATGCGTCTGAAACCCGGATCTGCACAATTAAGTACATAGTGTAGTATGACTATAGCTGACCCTATGTACTTAGAAAGTATCACAACTAACCTCGGCGAGGTAAAAGCATCAAGAATTATAAATGATACTCGCTATAACTTGTACAGTTCATAAATTCAACAAGTACAGAACAAAACATGATCAAGTCATAAGGCACAGAAAGAGCAATCCCGGTGTACACAATTTCTCAGTTATTCTGCTAAGTCAATAATACAACATATAAAGATGATATGCAAGTAAAACATGTAAATAACCAAGGAAATTGCAAGTGAAGATGAAATTCAATGACCAAAATACACATTGACCAACGTTTCCTCAATATTTCCATATATGTACCAAATCATTGATCAGTTTTCCTCAACTCTGTGTGTAAACCATCATGAAGGCACATAGAAGGTGACCTCCGGGGGGCGGATCCATATACACATGCAGCACAGCGTAGTCACATAGAATAATCATACTCCACCCGCCATGGTCACAGGCTCAATATCATGGATCCTCCCAGTGTGGTCATAGGCATAAAATCACAATCTGCCCCAATCACATGTATAATAACATAATCCGCTCGGTGTGGTCACATGCATAATAACACAATCTATTCGGCTTTCCACAGCCATAACATCACAATTCGTCCGGCATGTTCACATCCTAACGACACTATCAGCTCAGTGTGGTCACAGGATACCAGTCCAAATCATATCACACAGGAAAAAATCACAAGAATATATGTTAATGATCAATGAATATCAGATTGCATAATCATGGTGTTACAACCCATATTCACGTACGTTAGTTCATGCCATAATTTAGTCGATGTATATCTTTGAGATGACAAGAAGTTAATCCTTTTGGTCTTAAATGATACAAGGGTGTAAAAGGGTGGTTAACAAGTATTAGAAGTTAAACGAATCAAGGATGTTGTAACCTGTATTTTTGGGTAAACCTAGAGGTTCTTAATATTATCAAGAGGTCATGTTTTAAGGTATTTGAATCATATAATATCCATACCATAAGTCTTGAATTCAAACGAGTTATGAAATAAAAGTCGACAAAAGTTGCCGCAACTTACGTTCATAATTTACTTAAACTTTAGGTCAAACGTTACTAAACTTTTCTTTCAATTTACTTGGTATTACAGGGTGATCTACCCACAAAATTAAATAAATGTGAGTCTAGTTTCCAATGCATTAAACCGTTTTTCGATACAATCTCGTAGTAGAGAGATATTTGCATTTTCGCAAGACTGCGCCAAGCAGCTGTATTTGAGGCCCACATAGGCGGTTTAAGATATATGGATATATAAAAAATTCCTCAACCCCGTTTTTAGTCACTCTTTTTCAGTATATTCAGAACTTATAACCCTAAACACACTCTCTCAAGTTTCTTTCATGATCCAAGACCCAAACAAAGGGCAAACAACACAAATCAAGTGTCGAAAATCTCGTGGCGCTAATAAGTTTCTTGTTCTTCTAGTTGTTTCTGATTTAAGTGTTGTTCCAGCTCGTGTGAGAGGTTGTTTTAAGTGTTTTATGTTCTTTAAATACTCTCTCGAGTTTTTTAATATCAACCTTAGGTAATTTCAAGTCTTCTAAAGTGATTCTAGTGTCGAAAAACCTTAACTGATTGCTAGTTTCGTTTCCTTGTTCTTGTGGATGAATTGGAGGGATATTTCGTGGAAAATTAAGGTCATATTGGAGTTTTTATTTATGTTTAAAGGTAAGGAACCTCTTACTCTACATGTATTTAAGATTTTCCAAGTTGCAGCTAAGTCATTGAAGCTAGAACTTGTGAAATATATATCGAAAGTCTTGGTAGTAATGTTGTTGGTGGACTATTTTGGGAGTCTCAATATGATTGTTATTGACTTTTTTTGGGCTGTTTGGTTATTGTTTTTACTTGTTTGAAGTCATATAAATAGGTTAGGTGCTATCCGTTTCATCATAAAATAGGTTGTGGCCGATACATAATAGCTATGACGCTTAAATGATAGTGATAGTATCATTTCTCTTATTGTAGACTAAGGAGTCGTGAAATTTGCATAGCTTGAGGTTGGGAAGTATATACAAGGTATGTGAGGCTATCCCTTTTCTTCTTTTTCACGACTCCGATTGTACATAAGGTAATGAACGATCTTCTAAAGATACTCTACTCTTAGAAGCTAGAAGTACTTACATTGTTTCCCTTCCTAGGAAACAATTGATGTTGATGTTGCTTCTCTTATTCTTATGTGTTCAATGTTGTTTGTACTTCCTGATTCTTATAAAATTCTTGATGAAGAGTTAGTCCTAATAATGTGTACGGAGAATACCAACCTTACGTCACTCTGAAAGGTTCAGAATATGATTCCAATGAGTCCAACATGCATTATACATATGTATCTATTTTAAACTACTGAGCCACGCTATAGTAGGCTAGGTACGTCACCTATGTGCAACCAATGATCAGTTGGGTTTTACCAAGCTCCACGTGGCCGTGTATGATTCTATCGATCATTCTGATGGCCGAGTACATTTTTATCGAGCCTATTACGGCCGGGTACGATATGATAATGATGATGCCCACAGAGGCATATGTTTTAGAAGTTTATGTATATATATATGTGTATCATAAATTTCATGTCAGTATCCCTCAGAGGTACCCAGATGTTAAAGGTTGTATATTCTCTATCCATGTTTAATTACTGTTTTTACTTATGCTTTCTTGCCTTACATATTCAGTACTTTATTTTTACTGGCGTCCTTTTTATTTGTGGATGTTGCATGTCATTATGCAGGTCCTGATAAATAGGTAGACTCAGCTCCCTCACCACAGTTGGCTGCCTAGTTCAGCGGTTATTGGCAAGATCCCTTCTCCAGACTTGCCGTGGTCTTGGTATGACTTTTTTATAGACATTATGGGTATGTTGGGGCCCTGTTCCGGAAATATTGCATCACTTATGCTCCTTTAGAGGCTCATAGACAGGTGTTGACTCATGTATAGTTTGGTATGCTTTGTCGGCTGATTTTTGTTGTATAGTCTTTCATGGCAGTGTGGCAGCTTGTACCTTATATATAGTTTCTTGGTAGTATTTTCATCCCATGTTATGTATGTTCATGCCATTATCTTGCTTTGTTGGTTGTTCATGATCCATATCTACCATTTATATTGATCTCGTCGGCCCTTAAAGAAAATAAGGAAGGTTAGATAAAATGTACATTGGTGCTCGGCAAGTATGGCACGGGTGCTAGTCATGATCCTCCAATTTGGGTCGTGACAAACTTGGCATCAGAGCAAGTCTATCCTAGGGTTTTTCTATGAGCCATGTCTAGTAGACTCTTGATTATGGATGTGTAGTGTGCCACATTTGTAATTAGGGGACTACATGACATCTAGGGTTGTTACCTTCTTCCTGAATCTAGATCGTGCATAGAGTTGTCTTTAGTGTTTGTCTCTAATATTCACATTGTTTTCTTTCAGCGATTCCTTCAAATAGGAAGCAAGCGATTAGTAGACGACTTGATACAACTGCGAGAGAGGGTACTAGTCAGGTGCCTCAAGCCATAGCACGCCAAATTGAGGCTTAGAGTAGATACCGTCTCATACCTCATCTACTCTGTCTCCTTCATAGGATATTAGGAGGCACCCAACACCACCAGTTCCTCCGTCTGGCACTACAGACCAGGATATGCAGAGTGCGGTGCAGTTTTTGACTAGCTTGGTAGCTGCTCAGACTCATAGGCAGAATACCGGTATTATTTATAAACCGTTTAGTACAAGAGTTTGTGATTTTATTAATCTAGACCCTGTGGTGTGTACCGGATCATATCCCAAGGAGGACCCACAGACTTTTATTAATCAGGTTCATCGTACATTAGGGGTTATGCATGCTAGTAATACAGAGGAAGTAGAGTTGGCTTCTTATCGATTACGGGATTTAGCAGTTTTCTGGTATGATAGTTGGGAGAGATCCAGGGGTCCAAACGCTCCTCCAACTGTGTGGAAGGAATTTTTTGAAGCCTATTTTTGTCACTACTTGCCAGTTGAGATACGACGAGCTAGAGCTGATAAGTTCTTGAACCTTAGAAAAGGTAATATGAGTGTGCGAGAGTATAGTATGCAGTTTGATTCTTTAGCAAGGTATGCTCCCCATATGGTGGACGAGATGAGCGATAGGGTACATATGTTCGTAAACGGGATGGGACCACATCTAATAAATGAGTGCATGATAGCCTCCTTGGTGGAGGGAATGGATATTTCCCACATTAAGGCGTATGCTCAGACCCTAGAGGATCGTAAGTGTAAGCAAAGGGCAGATAGGGAGCAGGATAGGGGCCAACATAAGAGATCGAGATTTGTAGGGTATTCTAATGACTTCAGAGGCAGTGTCAAGCCCCAGTCTTTGAGGAGTTCGGAGCCACCTATAGCTAGTGCTCCTCTATAGTTTCAGAGGCCTCGGTATAATCGATTTACCTATTCTGGTGCAGGTCAGAGTTCACAAGCATCAGGCTCGCAATATCATAGGGATACTAGTCAGAAGAGACCCCCAGCACCCCATTGTGATCAGTGCGACAAGGCCTACTTTGGTCTGTGCCATTGAGGTTCTGATGCGTGCTATTCTTGCGGACAGCCTGGCCATATGATACGGGATTGTCCTAATAGAGGAGGTGGTGGTATTGCTCAGCCGACTGGATCTGTGTCTGGTTCTTCCTCATCAGTTCGACCTCCAGCATGGAGTTTTCAGTAGTCGACAGGTCGTGATAGAGGTAGAGGTGCAGTGCCGAGTTCGAATGGTGCTAAAAATCAAACCTATGCTCTAGTAGGTCGACAGGATCTTGAGTTGTCTCCGGATGTTGTTATAGGTATATTGTTTGTGTTTTCTTACGATGTATATGCGCTGATTGATCCGAGATATACATTTTCAAATTTTACACCCATTGTGGATAATAATTTGGCGTTGAACCTGAATTGATAAGTAAACCACTTGTGATATCTACTCCGATAGGAGATTCTATGATTGCTAGAAGGGTATATAGTGGTTGCACAGTGATGATTTTTAGTCGTCAAACCTCGGAAAATTTATTTGAGTTAGAAATGGTTGATTTCGATGTGATAGTGGGAATGGACTGGTTGGCCTCTTGCTATGAAAATGTTTACTATCGTACGAAGATGGTTAGGTTTCAATTTCCTGATGAACCCATCATAGAATGGAAGGGGAACATTGTTACGCCAAAAGGTAGGTTTATAATACCTTAAGGCAAGGAAGATGATCTCAAAAGGTTACATTTATCATCTCGTTCGTGTTAGGGATGCGGAGGCGAAGTCGCCTACTCTAAAATCAATCCCCATGGTCAATGAATTTCTAGATGTACTCCCAGGCCTTCCTCCTGAAAGAGAGATTGAATTTAGCATTGATGTGTTGCCTGACACTCAACCCATATCTATTCCTCCATACAAGATGGCCCCGGCAGAGTTGCGAGAGTTGAGGGAGAAATTGAAGGAGTTGCTAGATAAGTTCTTCATTAGGCCTAGCACTTCATCTTGGGGTGCGCCAGTACTAACCGTGCGGAAGAAAGACGGGTCATTAAGGATGTGTATCGATTATCGACAGTTGAATAAGTTTACTATAAAGAACAAGTATCCACTTCAACGGATTGACGACATGTTTAACCAACTCCAGGGTGCCAAGTATTTCTCCAAGATTGACTTACGTTCAGGGAATCATCAGGTGAGGTTTAAGGAGAGGGATATTCCAAAGACGGCCTTCAGGACAAGATATGGGCACTTTGAGCTCTTGGGAATGTCGTTCGGTATAACAAATGCTCCAGCAGCTTTTATGGATCTCATGATTACTGTATTCAGACCATATCTTGATGTGTTCGTGATCATATTCATTGATGACATTTTGGTGTATTATCGTTCGGAGGCGAAATATGTGGGCCACTTGCGGATAGTATTATAGATGCTTCAAGATCGTAAGGTATATGCTAAGCTATTCAAACGTGAATTCTGGCTGAACTAAGTAGCATTCCTTGTCCATGTGATATCTGACAAGGGTATTAGTGTCGACACTCAAAAGATAGATGCAGTAAAGAATTGGCCGAGACCTACAACACCATCAGAAGTTCGCAGCTTCCTGGGGCTAGTAGGATATTATAGGCAATTTGTAAAAGGGTTTTCCTCTATATCAGCACCATTGACTAAGTTGACACACAAAACTACTAAGTTCCAGTAGTCTGACACTTTTGAACAAAGTTTTCAGGAGCTAAAGAATCGATTGACATCCACGCCAGTGCTCACTCTCACAGAAAGAATAGAAGGTTATGTGGTATATTGTGATGCCTCAGATATAGGTTTGGGGTGCGTATTGATACAACGTGGGAAGATGATTGCTTATGCATCAAGGCAATTGAAGAAGCATGAAAAGAATTACCCGACCCATGATTTGGAATTGGCTGCAGTAATATATGAGTTTAAAATATGGCGGCACTACTTATATGGCGTCCATGTTGACATCTACACAGATCAAAAGAGTTTACAATACATCTTTAAGAAGAAGGAGTTAAATTTGAGGCATCGTAGGTGGCTTGAATTACTGAAAGATTACTATGTTGAGATATTGTACCACCCCGGTAAAGCCAATGTTGTGGCAGACGCTCTCAGTCGTAAATCAATGGGAAGCTTAGTACACATTGAGGCAGGTAGACAGGGGTTGACGAAAGAGCTTCACCAGCTAGCCAATATGAGACTCAGATTGTTAGACTTTGATGACGGAGGTGTTATACATCAGAATCATCTTTGGTAGCCGAGGTAAAAGCACGACAATATGAAGATTCTAACTTAGTACGATTGAGAGAGAGCATTCAGCAGTGTAAGATTACGGCTTTTGAGATCGGAGTAGATGTGGCACTGAGATACTAGGGCGGATTATGTGTGCCTAATGTGGAAAGGTTGCGAGAGAAGATTATGATTGAGATTCATCAATCCCGATATTCCATCTATGTCGGCTCGACAAAGATGTATCATGATGTTAATGAGCAGTATTGGTGGGATAACATGAAGAAGTCTATTGCAGAATTTGTAGCCTAGTGTCCTAATTGTCAACAAGTAAAGATCGAACATCAGAAACCCAGTGGATTGCTTTAAAATATAGAGATTCTAACCTGCAAATGGGAGGTGATTAATATGGAATTCATTATTGGATTACCTCGCTCTTATCATAAGTTTGACTCCATCTGGGTGATAGTTGATTGACTTACAAAATGTGCCCATTTTTTGCCAGTTAAGACAACTTACACGACTGAAGATCATGCGAAGTTGTATATCAAGGAGATTGTTAGGCTTCATGGTGTGCCAGTATCTATTATATCAGACCGAGGTTCTCAATTTGCGACTATCTTTTGGAGGTCTTTCCAGAAAGGTTTAGTCACACAAGTTAATCTCAGCACTGCATTCCAACCACAAACTGATGGACAGGCTGAACGTACCATTCAGAAACTTGAAGATATGCTATGAGCATGTGTTCTAGATTTCAAGGGGAACTGGGATGACCATCTTCAACTCTTAGAATTCGCCTACAATAATAGCTACCATTCCGGTATTATAATGGCCCCGTACGAGGCACTATATGGGAGGAGATGTAGATGACCACTTGGATGGTTCGAAGTCGGTGGGACAGAATTATATGGGCCAGATTTGATTTGCCAAGCCATTGAGAAGGTGAAAGTGATACAAGAGCGACTGAGGACGGCGCAAAGCAGGCAAAATCTTATTCCAATGTTCGATGTCGTGATCTGGAGTTTGAGGTTGGTGATTAGGTTTTCTTGAGGATCTCGCCGATGAAGGGTGTTATGCGTTTTGGGAAGAAGGGTAAGTTGAGTCCACGGTATATCGGTCCGTATAAAATTCTTTGACGAATTGGACAAGTTGCTTATGAGTTAGAATTTCCATCATAATTGGAATTTTTCCACTCGGTATTCCATGTATCTATGTTGATGAAATGTAGTGGAGACCCTTCTCGGGTCGTCCCTATCAAAGATGTACAAGTTACATAGGATATATCATATGAAGAAGTGCCAGTGTCTATATAAGATCGACAAGTCCGCAAGCTGAGAATAAAGGATGTATCTTCCGTCAAAGTATTGTGGAGAAACAAGATCATGGAAGAAATGACATGGGAAGCAGAAGAGGAGATGAAGTCTAAATACCCTTACCTATTCCAGATTGCAGATAACGAGGATGTCGCGTGAAGTAGGACGCATTAGAAGGTGAAATAGCTCTATGAGGTAAGAAGTAGCTTGAGAATACTCTTCCTTAATACAAAATGGTGATATGCAGATAATGTACATATCCATAATGCTTGTATATCCTTACAAGGCCATACATTGGGTTTAACTGCTTGCAAGTTTGGCTATTGTCCATTTTAAGGGGAAACTCGGCTGGAAATTTCCGCCGGAATCCACGATGAGTTAGACTTCCCATAAACCCTTACATTCGAGGACGAATGTTCCTGGGGGGAGGGTGTTACAACCCATATTCACGTATGTTAGCATGTTCATGCCATAATTTAGTCGACGTAAATCTGAGAAGAGAGTATCTTTGAGATGATAAGAAGTTAATCTTGTTGGTCTTAAATGATACAAGGGTGTAGAAGGGTGGTTAACAAGTATTAGATTTAAACGAATCAAGGATGTTGTAATCCGTATTTTTGGGTAAACCTAGAGGTGCTTAATATTATCAAGAGGTCTTGTTTTAAGGTATTTTAATCATATAATATTCATACCATAAGTATTGAAGTCAAACGAGTTATGAAACAAAAGTCGACAAAAGTTGTCGCAACTTACGTTCATAATTTTACTTAAAGTTTAGGTAAAATGTTATTAAGCTTTTCTCCCAATTTAATTGGTATTAAGGGGTTATATACCCACTAAATTGAATATATATGAGTCTAGTTTCCAACTCATTAAACCGCTCGTCGATACGACCTCAGAGTAGAGAGATATTTCCATTTCTGCGAGACTGCGCCAAGCAGCTCTCTATGGGGCCCACATAGGCGGTTTAAGACATACGGATATATAAACGATACCTCAACCCCGTTTTTAGTCATTATTTTTCATTATATTCAGAACTTAAAACCCTAAAAACACTCTCTCAAGTTTCTCTCATGAACCAAGACCCAAACAAAGGGCAAACAACACAAATCAAGTGTCGGAAATCCCGTGGAGCTAGTACGTTTCTTGTTCTTCTAGTTGTTTCTGATTTGTGTGTTGTTCCAGATCGTGTGGGAGGTTGTTTTAAGTGTTTTATGTTCTGTAAATACTCCCTCAATTTTTTAATATCAACCCTAGGTGATTTCAAGTCTTCTAAAGTGATTCTAGTGACGAAAAACCCTAAATGATTGCTAGTTTCAATTCCTTGTTCTTGTAGCAGCATTGGAGGGATATTTCGTGGAAAATTAAGGTAAAATTGGAGTTTTTATTTCAGTTTAAATGTAACAAACATCTTAATCTACATGTATTTAAGATTTTCCAAGTTGCAGCTAAGTCATTGAAGCTAAAACTTGTGAAATATATATCGAAAGGCTTGGTAGTAATGTTGTTGGTTAGTGGACTATTTTGGGAGGCTCAATATGATTATTATTAATGTTTATTGGGATTTTTGGTGATTTTTTTGACTTATGTGAAGTCATATAAATGGGGGAGGTTTTTTCCATTTCATCATAAAATAGGTTGTGGTCGATACATAATAGCTACGACGCTTAAACGATAACAATAGTGTCATTTCTCTTATTATAGACTAAGGAGTCGTGACATTTGCATAGCTTGAGGTTGGGGAGTATATAAAAGGTATGTGAGTCTATCTCTTTCCTTATTTTTCATGACTCCGATTGTATATAAGGTAATGAACGAGCTTCCAAAGATACTCTACTCTAAGAAGCTAGCAGTACTTACATTGTTTCCCTTCTTAGGGAACAATTGATGTGGAGGTGTTATCAATGTTGTTGGTACTTCTTGATTCTTATAAGATTCTTGCTGAAGAGTTAGTCCTAATAATGTGTACGGAGAATATCGACCTTATGTCACACAGAAAGGTTCATAATATGATTCCAATGAGTCCAGCATGCATTATATATATGTATCTATTTTACTCTACCGAGCCGCGCTATAGTTGGCCGGGTACGGCACCTACTATGCAACCACAGATCAGTTGGGTTTTACCGAGCTCCACGTGGCCAGGTACAATTGTACCGGGCCTTACGATGGTCGGGTACATTTTTACCGAGCATATTACGGCGATGCCCACTGAGGCATATGTTTTAGAAGTTTATGTAATATATATATATATATATATGTGTGTGTGTGTGTGTGTGTGTGTGTGTGTGTGTGTGTGTGTGTATCATGAATTTCATGTTAGTAGCCCTCATAGGTACACCAGATGTTACAGGTTGTATATTCTCTATCCCTGTTTACATTATTGTTCTTACTTATGCTTTCCTGCCTTACATACTCAGTAATTTATTCGTACTGATGTCCCTTTTATTTGTGGATTTTGCATGTCATGATGCAGGTCCTGATAGATAGGTAGACACAGCTCCCCCACCACAGTAGGTTGCCCAGTTCAGCGGTTATTGGCGAGATCCCTTCTCTGGACTTGTGGTGGTCTTGGTATGCATTTTTGTTATAGACATTATGGGTATGTCGGGGCCCTATTCCGGAAATGTTTCATCACTTATGCTCCTTTAGAGGATTATAGATAGGTGTCGATCATGTATAGTTTGGTATGCCTTGTCGGCTGATTTTTGTTGTGTAGTCTTTCATGGCAGTGTGGTAGCTGTTACGCGGCGCCTTCCTGAGATTTTTTTGAAGGGCGACATATGGTTAAGCAACCGATATCAGGGTGGTTGTTGTCCACCGAGTGAGGTCCCCTCTGCACGCTAGACGAGATTGTCTGTGCCGTGCGGGAAAACCAATGCCAACAATTGAGAGAACAGTAATGAGAATTGAATAAAATCTTGATTGCATTAATGAAAGCTATTACAAAAGAAGGCAACGCAGTGTTGAGGGGGATAGACACCAGTACAGAGAATTTCTTGCTAGAAAGTTTTTGATTGATTGATCCCCCCTAATAATGCTTAAAAAAAATAAACCAATGTTACAGGACTAGACCAAACTACGCTAGAGAAACATAATGAAAGTACATGGAATAAAACTACTCTAATATTACAACGAAAAGGAATTAGTTTTCTACAGAGGTAGAAACATGTCCGTTGTCAGAAACTTTGTCTTAGGCATCACAATCTGCGCATGTGACATAGTCTGCGCGTGCAGCGCTATTGGCAGCTGCTTACGACTGGGCGCTAGCGAGGGAAATCGGTGGGGGTGACAGAAGCACATGCGCGATTTTCACTTGGCGCGGCCAAGACCACGGGGCCGTCCGTGATGCTAGGCGTTGAGAGGCTTGCTAGGACGCCACGGGGCGCGTCCAAGGGGTCATGGGGCATGGCTGGAAAGTTTCCTATGACATTCTCCCCCACATGAGTTGGCAACGTCCTCAGCGCCTTACTTGCTACATAATCTTCAATTAGGCTCTTGTAGGCTTTGAGGTTTGTTTCCCTCTCCCAAGTGTTCTCCTTTGCATCACACCCTTGCCATTTTACCAAGAACTCTTGGTGATCCTTCCTGGAGGCATAGATTACCCGATCATCAAGAATAGGTTCAGCCCATCTTTTCCCGGTTGAATCGGGGCCTCAAATACTGGGTATTGTGAGTTGGCTCCGTGAAGCATCCTCCGTGTCTTCCCAAAAAGGTTTCAGTAGACTAGCATGGAAGACGGGATGGATTTTCCACCAAGCTGTGGTATCCACCCGGTATGCAACTTTCCCAATGCGCCTTTCAATGGACAAAGGTCCAATATATTTTTGCAACAGGCGAGGGTCATGGACCCCTGTAAATAAGTACCGCTTTGGGATTTTGACCATCACTTTGTCTCCTGCTTGGTATTCAACAAAGCGATGATTCTGATCAGCATGCCTCTTCATTCGCTTTTGGGCTTTAACAAGATAGCTCCGCACTATCTCCATATTCTGCTTCCATTCTTTTGAGAAGCTAGCAGCACGAGGAGATTTTCCCATGTTTGGTGCATTCATGGTGTGTGGGAGTAGCGGTTGTTAACCGGTAACAATCTCAAAAGCGATTTTGTTTGTATTGGAGCTCTTTTGTGAATTGAAACACAGTTGGGCAACATCCACAAGCTTCACCCAATTCTTCTGCGATCCGGTAACAAAGTGGCGGAGATATTCCTCCAACATACCATTAAACCGCTCCGTATGGCCATCGGATTGTAGATGAAAATTTGAGCTATGATTCAATTTTGACCCGAGGCACTTAAATATTTGGGTCCAAAAGTTGCTAGTGAAGCGTGAATCGCGATCACTAACGATATCTTTGGGCAGGCCCCAATATTTGACGACATGAGAGAAGAAGAGTCGAGATATATCTTCTGTCGATATATATTGAGGTGCTGCAATAAAGGTGGCATACTTGGAAAAATGATCCACCACAACCAAGATAGTTGTGAGATCTCCGACCTTGGGCAATCCGTTGATGAAATTTAGAGATGCGCTTTCCCAAGGTCTCTTTGGAATGGCTATAGGTTCCAAGAGTCCCGCTTGTGTCAAGAGGTCGGACTTGTCCTTCTGGCATACTAGATAAGTCCTCACATACTGCATGACATCGTCGGCCATTTGGGGCCAATAATATGCACGGCGAAGCAATGCCATGGTGCGTTCTTCGCCGAGATGGCCAGCCCACAGAGTGTCAAGACATCCCGCTAAGAGGGTTCTTCTCAGATCTCCTCCTTTAGGAACATAAAGTCGATTCCCTTTTACCTTCAAGAAACTATCCTCCATATAGAACTGGCGAGTCTTGCCCTGTCCTACTAGATCAACCAAATACTGTGCAACGGGATCCTTGATGAGTAGATCATGTATCTGGTCTTTGATGTTGGTGGCTACTTCGCTCCCCCTTAGGGTGGCGACTAGGCACACTGATGCTAAGTCCGCTCTGCGACTAAGCGTATCAGCAACATGATTAGTCTTCCCACTACAGTACTCCAGGTTGAAGTTAAATTCTGCTAGGAGTTCCTGCCATCGGGCCTATCGGCCATTCAGCTTCGGCTGGGTCATGAAATGACTAACAGCCGTGTTGTTTGTCTCGACCACGAAAAGTGACCCCAGCAGATAATGCCTCTAAAGGCGTAAGCAATGAACGACATCCAATAGTTCTTTCTCATGGGAGGCATAGCACCGCTCTGCATCCTTCAGCTTCCGGCTCTCGTATGCTACGGGATGCCCGTCTTGAAGTAAGACCCCGCCAAGAGCATAGTAGGAAGCATCCGTTTGTACCTCGAATGGCTTGGACAAGTTAGGAAGGGAAAGACAGGGCTACTAGACATAGACACTTTTAATGCATTGAAGGCCTCCGCTCGCCTAGGACCCCAATCCCAAAGTGTGACCTTCTTGAGGAATTCTGTCAAACGCACTGCGATGAGGGAGTAGTTCTTCACAAATCACCGATAGAAATTGCATAGGCCAAAGAATGCCCTCAAGGCGTGAATATCCTTGGGTTAGTGATGGCTTGGATCTTTTGCTGGTCCATCTTGATCTGTCCTTCCTCAATGACATGCCCGAGGAAGTCGATCTGTTTTTGAGAAAAAGAGCACTTGGATAGCTTGGCGTATATTCATGCTCCCGCAACCGGGATAGGACCTTCCGCAAGTGCTCCATGTGTTCTTCAAGAATTTGGCTATAAACCACAATTTCATCCAAATAGACCACCACGAATTCGTTAATATACTCTCGTAAGACCTGGTTCATCAGGGTGCAAAATATGGCTGGAGCATTAGTTAAGACGAAAGGAATAACTAAAAAGCCGAACGACCTATATCTTGTCACGCAGGTCGTCTTGTGTTCGTCGCCCTCAACAATCCATACTTGCCAATACCCTGTCTTCAAGTCAATTTTTGTGAACACCGTTGCACTCCCCAATCTGTCGAACAAGTCTGCCATGAGCAGGATAGGATACTTGTACTTCACAGTGATTTTATTTAGAGCCTGGTAATCCATGTAGAGGCGTAGACTACCATCATGTTTCTTTTGGAAGAGCACAGGGGATCCATATAGGGACTTAGAAGGTACAATGATCCCTGTGTCTAGCATCTCCGTCAATTGTATCCGAAGCTCGGTGAGTTCGGGTTGTGACATTCTGTAAGGCACCCGGGCAGGTGGTTTCGCACCCGGCACCAACTAAATCTCATGGTCCACAGTGCGCCTAGGCGGAAGTCGCTTCGGCATTTACTGCGACGTGACATCTTCAAATTCCAGTAGTAGCTCCTTTACGGGTGTAGGAAGTGGACCACATGAGCGTTCTACCACTTCAATACAAAGGGTATCCAGATATGTAGGTTCATGCCTCTTGACTCCCTTTTTCAGTTGCAAGGAAAAGATGTTCTCGGCAGCCATCTTCATGGATATGCGCGGAATAGTGCAGGGCGTGGCCCCGTTTATTCCCATCATCAGGAGCATGTCTGCATATGGTACGGGCATGGTGTTGGTCTGCCTCAAGAATTCCAGCCCAACTATTAACTCAAAGTCATCTATGATCACCACGCGCAAGGTGAACTTTCCTTCATAAGGACCCATCTTCACGGCACTTCTTTGGCTATTCCCGCTACTGGCTGAGGAGGTGAGTTGATAGCCTTGACATGACCCCGGCCCTTTCCCGCAACTATTCCAAGGCGCTCCACCTGAGTTGAGGCCAAGTAGTTGTGAGTAGCACCTATATCTATCATCGCCCGAATGGGTCTTCTGTTTACCCTCAGTTCAACGAACATCAAGGTCCTCTCTTGCTTAGGAGGAGTCATTTTATTCGTCTTATTCTTCCCCTTCTTGGAGATTTGGCGGGGGTCCTTCTTCTTGCGGATACCAGCACTAGTTCCCGCTAATGCCTTAGCAACAGAACCAACAATTGCATTGAAGACACCGACTGCTTCAGGTTGTTCATCATCATCTGCTTCATCATTCGTCCCATCATCATAAGCTTGATGGTCGTTCATCTGTGCATGTGGACATTCATTATTCTAATGCGGTCCGCCGCAATGACGGCATCCTGAGGGGGGCTTTCTCCCCTAGTCATTATTGTTTGACGCAGCATTGTTGCTTCCTGAGAAAGGAGCCTTAGATTTACCTGCACTCCAGTCTCCCCCACTTCTGTTAGGGCCACCATTGTTAGGCTGGCCCCCTTTGTAACCCACTCGGACAGGCGGTTGTGGCCTATCCTTTAGAGTTTCCATCTGATAGTCCCCAAGGCATTCTGGTTCTTGGATTGCCTTGGGCAGGGTATCGACCCTCTGTCTTTGTAGCTCCATGCGGGCATAAGGTTTCAACCCTTCCAGGAATGTGAAGAGCTTGTCTTTGTCCCCCATGTTGCGGATGTTCAGCATGAGTGCGAAGAATTCTCGCACGCAGTCCCGCACTGACTTGGTCTGGCGGAGCTCCCGTAGTCTCCTTCTTGCGTTGTACTCAACATTTTCGGGGAAGAACTGTAGGCGTATGGCTGCCTTTAGTTCCGCCCATGTCTCCAGAGCATGTTTACCGGCCCTGATGGCTTCGTACTTCACTCGCCACCAGATTTTAGCATCACCCTGAAGATACATGGCAACAGTTGCTACCTTCTTGGTTTCTTCTAGGCCTGCCACGGCATCGAAGTATTTTTCGATGTTGAAGATGAAATTTTCCACTTCTTTAGCATTCCTAGCCCCACTGTATGGCTTTGGCTCAGGAATTTTTAGTTTCTGTACCATGGGGGTGAGGTTCACAACACCCCCGATTGGATTTCCACCACCTCAAAGAAAGCCTTGTAGAGAAGCATTGACAAAATTGAGATGGCCTCTTAAGTCATCCATTGTTTGTTGTATGGCAGCCATCCTGTCTGCCTCTTGTGCCCTGTGGGTTAAATCTTTGGCGCGCTCATGTTGGAGGCCCTCAAATTTATCAAAAATTTTGGCTGCCTTAGTAGCTGTCGTTTCTCGGTCTCCTTCAGAGTTGCGACTGATGTTTTCTATGTCAACTTCGGCCTGGGCTATTTTGCGGTCCAGGCCATCCTTTGCACAAGGCTGGTTCTCAGTTCCGGCACCGTATCCATGATGAGCCGTAGTACGTCAATCGTCTCTTCAAAGGCTGCAATGTGGTCCCCATGATTCACCATGGTCAGAAATAATGGTAATGCCAATGCGTTCCCTCGTCCGATGTCGAGCCTAGGCTCTGATACCAACTGTTACACGGCGCCTTCCTGAGATTCTTTGGAAGGGCGACGTAAGGCTAAGCAACCGATGTCAGGGTGGTTGTTGTCCGGTGAGTGAGGTCCCCTACGCACACTAGACGAGATTATTAGTGTCGTGCAGGAAAACCAATGCCAGCAATTGAGATAACAGTAATGAGAATTGAATAAAAGCTTGATTGCATTAATAAAAGCTATTACAAAAGAAGGAAACGCAGTGTCGAGGGGGAGAGACACAAGTACAAAGAATTACTTGCTAGAAAGTTTTTGATTGCTTGATCCCCCCTAATAATTCTTAAAAAAACTAAACCAACGTTACACGACTAGACCAAACTACGCTAGAGAAACATAATGAAAGTACATGGAATAAAACTACTCTAATATTACAAGGAAAAGGACTTAGTTTTCTACATAGGTAGAAACAGGTTCGTTGTTAGCAACTTTGTCTTAGGAATCATGATCTGCGCGCGCGACATAGTTTGCGCACACGGTGCTGTTGAAAGCTGCTTGCGGCTGGGCACTAGCGAGGGAAATCGGTGGGGAGACAGAGGCAAATGCGCGTTTTTCACTTGGCGCGGCCAAGACCACGGGGTCGTCCATTTCTCTAGGCGTTGGGAGGCTTTCTAGGTTGCCACGGGGCGCGTCCAAGGGGTCATGGGGCATGGCTGGAAAGCCGCCCATAACATTCTCCCCCACCTGAGTTGGCGATGTCCTCGTCGCCTTACTTGCAACATAATCTTCAATTAGTCTCTTGTAGGCTTTAAGGTTTGTTCCCCTCTCCAAAGTGTTCTCCTCTGCATCACACCCTTGCCATTTTACCAAGAACTCTTGGTGATCCTTCATGGAGGCATGGACTACCCGATCATCAAGAATAGCTTCAGCCCATCTTTTCCCGGTTGAACCGGGGCCTCGAATACTGGGTATTGTGAGTTGGATCTGTGAAGGATCCTCCGTGTCTTCCCGAAAAGGTTTCAGTAGATTGACATGGAAGACGGGATGGATGTTCCACCAAGCTGGGGTATCCACCCGGTATGCAACTTTCCCAATGCGCCTTTCAATGGACAAAGGTCCAATATATTTTTGCAACAGGCGAGGGTCATGGACCCCTGCAAATAAGTACCGCTTTGGAATTTTGACCATCACTTTGTCTTTTGATTGGTATTCAACAAAGCGACGATTCTTATCAGCATGCTTGTGAGCATGTAATTTTTCACCTACTAAATACTCCTACAAAATTAGATAAGTAAATTAATCTTATGGATTTAATTGAATTTTTTAGTGTTAATTGTGATTTGTTTTGCATCGCATATTTATAATTCATCTTTTAAAATTATTGCATAATTAGTTGTATTGTTATTATCAAATAATTATGAATTTATTTATAAATAATTGAATTAAGTAGCAAACAAATGATGATTATTTGAGGTAATGTAGTTTTGATAATTGATTTCTCAAATTAATCATTTTTTATCTGACAAAACTATAGATTTAATTAGGAGTATTGAATTAATTGTTTATTCCTAATTAATCAATAATTAGACAAAATAAAGACGAAATTGATTATTGCATCTTTTAAATTTAATTAGGTTTGATTTTAATTAGATTATTTGGTTTGGAATTGAGCTTAGAATGTTAAAAAAATCAGACTTGGGCCAAGAAGGACTCAGGCCGAATCCTTTATTTACACAACCCAAACGTACCCAGCCCAATAGACGCCCTTACCCGGCCTGCCCAACCCGAGTACCCAAAACGACCCCGTTTAGGCTTTAGCAAATCCCAACCATTGATCTTCTAAGATCTAACGGTTGGGAACCTCCCACAAACCCTACTATAAAACTGTACAAACGCTCCCCCCCCCCCCCATTCGTTTAGAAGTCTCATACTCCCCACCCGCCTCACCTCCCTCTCTTCTCTCTTACCCCCAAACCCTGGCCGCCCTAACTTCCCTCGCCATATACCAACACAGTCCCCGGCGGACCACCTCCAAACCACCCCAACTTTTATCCAGATGGTCCTCATCCTCCCTTCAACCCCGTCCCGTTATTAGTTTCCTAAAAAATCCACTCAATCTC
The DNA here is from genome assembly GCA_005239525.1 of Nicotiana knightiana. Classification (NCBI taxonomy): domain Eukaryota; kingdom Viridiplantae; phylum Streptophyta; class Magnoliopsida; order Solanales; family Solanaceae; genus Nicotiana; species Nicotiana knightiana. The sequence continues at coordinate 13,813 of ML375477.1, read as the reverse complement.
CATTAATTTCAGATATAGGAACCCAAAAACCCTAGTTTCCCCTGTCGGCCGATTCAAAGACTATTAATGGCTCTAACCTACACGGATCAATAGCTCTCAACGAGGGCTATTGATTTCTGTGGGTTTGAGTCATTTTCAAACCCGGCCGGAGTCCGGTCAAGGTCCAGCGACCCCCATGTTTTCCTGCCAAGCTTTTTGCTCCGTGATCGAGAACGAGACTTCCAACAGCCTTTTGCAGGGAAGCTTCGATCCTTATGAAACAAAGAGGCAACAGAGAAAGAGGCCTAACCACATAATGAAAGGATTGATTGGCTCGTTTATCCCCGAGGTTTTATGGCAAGCTCGAGCCTAGCTCCCAGGCATTGGATATGGAAATGCAGGAGAGGTGGTCGAATTAGATTGGTGGTTCGTGATTGGGTCCATTGTAAGAACCTTTCTAACTGACACCCCAGTCATAATGCCACCCACGTCTTTTTTTCTTTTGAAGTCTAGGAAAGAAACGGGTATTTCCTTTTTCCTTTTTCTATTCCTAGGGTTTTACTGTGAAAGAAATCATGAACAAATTAATAGTTTTAATTACTGTTTCCATTGTTCCTTCTTAGACCAGCTTATTTCTCTTGTTATTTTGCTCCTGTTTGCTTGAACATTCCTTCTTGTAATTAATTCAGAACCTGAATAGACTTCCTTGCTTAGTAGATAACTTAAGATTCTTATTACTATATCAGTGCATATATGTTTCCTATCATTAATTCATGTTTGGTTAATTGACCTTGTGTATTGTTAGTTCACACATACATGCTTAGGTTAATTGAACCATGTTTGGATATTAGAATGATATATTTCAGGTTTTGATGATTCATGAGTTTTAAATGTGCTTCATGTATTTGCATTAGTTGATTGACCATGTTTAGTTTTTCTTTGTATATTATGCTCAGCTATTCGATCCCCTAACTTATTTTCTGATTTGTACTTTATTGTGGAATGGATTTCACCTCAACTCATCTTTGATTTAGTAGTCTGATTAGTTAACTATTAATTAGTTGATTAGGTATACTCTTGAAACTAAGATAACTAATAGTAGAATTGGAAACTAACTCTAAGGGCCTAAACTAACTAACCTAGAACCTGAAAATAGCTCACCTAAAATCAAAGATTGATTAGTGAGTTAGTCATCTCAACTAGTCAATATTTAATAAGCTAATTACATATTAAGCTAAGAGTTAGCTAATTGCAACTTCACTAATGGTTAATTAAATTGATCATTCAATTAGGTTGATTAAGTATAATAACTCAAATTGAATTAATCACAATTAGGTTTAAATCTAAAATAATTCCCCTACGCTTAATCTCTAGTTAATGATGAATCAATTTCAAGTTCTTTAACCTAGTAATTAACCTAAATCAATAGATAACCTTGATTAATCTTAAAGGGTATTCCTAAGGATATTAAGGGGTAGTTTAGGAATTACAACTGAAGAATATTGGGTATAACAACCCAAGAAACTTCTAGAATTAGGAAAATATCATAAGAATTAGATTCTTTAAGGGTAAAACAGTAACTTTAAAAGGGGATAAGGGCTGGAATTAATAGAATGTTCTAGAAGAGCATAGAGTTGTCTAAAAGAATAAGGTTTGACAGTTGTACCTGTACTATTTCAGCCTAATATGATTAGGAATATCCTCTAAAGATGCTACCCTAAATTTCCCTATATATAGACTAGGATATTCAGCCTAGAAGGGGGCTCTTTTTTTGGGGGTTGGGAGAAAAACTTTGGAGATTCTGAAAAAAAAAAGCTCTCTGCTAGCTGCTGAAAATACAGAATACTTTCCATTCAAAAACAAAAGTATTCACACTCAAAATTCTGATTTGATTGCTGGCTGGTTTACTGAGTTTACTGGGGTTCTCTCTGGTTTTCTATTGATGTTGCTGATTTCTCTTCCTTCTTGTTGTTTGTTGTTCATACTTGACCTTTATTTGGTCAAGTCTCTTGCTGGTTTTTTTCTCTTTAAAGGTATGTAACAGTGAACTTTATACAAGATTATTGAATCCAGACCTTGTATTAAGCTTGTTGGTTCATGTTGTGTTTTCTTCAAGAATATGTGAATCTGAATCTTCTTATCCTCCTTTGTTAATGTAGAAACTGAAGTAAGATTATTATTATCTGAGTGTATGCATGCAACTCTTGGAATCTGCTTGCTTATGTGATGTGTTTCTGCTAATAAGTTTAACATTTGATAGCTAGGTGGTAATTTAATATGTGTTTAGCATGTTAGAAAGATAAATTTCACTAGGGTAGATGAATTTGACCTTTTAATGGTCAAATTCACCCCACAATAGTGCACAAAACTGTAGCATAGATGGCTGAAATTCACCCTCAAAAGGGTACAAAGTATGTAGTTAAAAGGGCATTAGAGTTAAGGAATCTGAACCTCTGAATGGTCAGGTTCATCCTCTAAAATGCCTAAATAAGAAATTCTCTATATGGTTTGGAATTATGTTAAGTTATCACTAGGGTAGATGAATCTGACTTCCTAATAGTCAAATTCACCCAATTGATAGTGCATAAACAGTAGTTTAGCTTGCTGAAAATTATCCTTCAAAGGATAAAAGTGTGTAATGAGGAGGAACCTTAAGGAAGTGAATTCGAAATCACAAAATAGTCGGATTTACTCCTCAAAGCGCCAAGAGTGGTCAAAAGATTTGACTAAACGTTAGCTTGAATGAGGATGACTATCAATAGTCTCAACGAAATAGCCTCAGGGATTTAAATCTAACTCCTCTCCATGATCATATTCATCCCAAATGAATAAAGAACTATGTTCAGTAGTGTTTGAAACCGTATCAAGGGTAAAGCGAATTTGACCTTTTCATGGTCAAAAATGTTTTCCATAATGATACATAAAACCCTTTGGTTGGAGGTTTACAGGTGCTGCTATTAAGATTAACCAAAGAAATGTCTAGCTAAAGTAGTAATTTCGAGATCTTATTTAGCTCATGAGTAGTTTTGTATTTCTCAGAACTGTAATAGACATTATTAGTATAAAACAGTGCTAAAAATATGAATCTGATCCAATGGTCAGGTTTATCCCAATTAAAAGTGCTCAAATGTGTATAAGTGATTGTCTAGTTTCTAAATAGCATCCAGAGAACTGGACCTGACCCTTCCCTAATGGGCAGATCCATTATCTACTGATGCATAAAAGCTCAATCTGTTTCGAGGCTCAATCGTAACTGCAGGTCCACATAGAGGCAACCATTAGCTTCTAATTAATAATTCTTAGTATTCTGTTAGAAAATCTCTTTCATAGTACAAGTGATTTAACAGTAAGTTTATTAGACCATGTACACATTTATTTTGGTGTTGTAATAAATCTGACTGGACATTATGAATTTAATCCTCAAGTTGTCATTTCTTCTTATCAACATGATAACCCTGAAAGTTAATTATATTTTTCTGTAGTTATAAAAATTCAGGTCTCATTTTTCTGTTGTCCTAAAATATCCATGTAATACGACATACAATGATTATACTTAATTGGGATTTGAAAACCCCTTCTCATTCCACGTTTCGATTTGTGTAACTTATCTCAAACATGTGGATTTTCTTTATACGTGAAAATTATGTTTCAAAACAACATCTTTTAGGGGTTAAAGGATACTAATTATCCAAATCTGATTCTGATTTTTACCTTAAAGTTGTTGGGTAGCTATTTCTGCTAGTATCCTTGATTATTCATGCTTGGCTAAATTGTCCAAACTACCTGTCCTATGAACTAGCAACAATTAGGGTTGTTCAAAAGAGTTGAAACAATTTGGGGCTAAAATATGGCCATAGCCCGAAACACGTTATCTTTAGATTAATGAAATTCACTTCTAGGCAATCCTTTAGGTAGAACCATACCTTTAGTTTGAAATTTGATAAAGAATCGGATATTATTCCAAAACTACCGTAACCTACATTTGAGAGTGGCATCTCATGACCCCGACCCTCAACTCCAAACATTAATAAAATGTACTTAGCAACCACGGATGCAATTCATGTGACGTGTTTGCCATGTGCTAAAAAACAACAAGTGTACGCCATCGTGACTTGTTTAAGATAAATCCATAAACATCCTAATTGGTCTTAAAGCTAAAACACTCCTTCAAATGGAAAGCATAAAGAATAAACAAACATCGCCTCAAATAGGCACTATAAAACCGCCATGACCATAGTCTTAACCACATAATCTACACTCGGGTGCGACAACTCATGTCCCCGTCTTCAACTTCAAATTATAATAAAAATCACTTGTTATAATTGCGGGTGCATTTCATGTGGAGCAGTTATAATGTGTCCAAAAACAAACAAGTGCACACCATCGTGACTTGTTTCAAGATAAATCCATAAATATTAAAAGCGGCTAAAAAGTGAAAAAGGCTAAAAAGCACAACAACTTGAAATATGTATGTAATTAGATAGTTAGGCCAAACATTAATAGTTAAGTGACCATGCTAGAACCACGGAATTTGGGAGTGCCTAACACCTTCTCCCGGTTTAACGAAATTCCTTACTCGGATTTCTGGTCGCAGATAAATTAAACAGAGTCAAATTTTCCTCGGTTTGGGATTTTTAAAATAAAAAGGTGTCCCGGAACATCATCAAAAATCCAGGTGGCGACACTGAAATAATAAATAAATCCCAAAATCGAATAACGTCACTTTAATTGGAAAAACTCCCTTATTACCTCTTCATTTTCCTGGGGGTGGAAAAAGGAGGTGTGACAGCTCTGGCGACTCCGCTAGGGATCCTGTAACCCAGAATCTCTGATTCAGGTTTCAAGAATTCGAGCTTGTACAACTGTTATGTTTTGGTTTTCATTATCTGATTTTACGTGTTTAAACCCGATGTGCTAATTGCCGAATTTACCACTTTGATATTTATCAGAATTGCATATAAATTGTGTTGAAACCCTTCTTCTTTCTGAGTCTTCTAAATCATCTGGGAAGTGTGCACTTCGTGTGACTTCTTTTCTGTTAGAGTCGTCCAAATTTTAGAACGAGGTACGGACTAGTTGTAAAGCCGGTGAAGCTTCTGTATTCCCGGTACGCTGCCCCGACCTCGGCTCGAGTTGTCCGCTCGAGTAAGCCTGGTCTAGAAAAAAAAACCCAGGATTCAAAGTTAGTATAACATATCCTCATGTCGGATTCCTAGTAGGAACGCTTATTTGCATCACGTGCATTTGACTTAGGGGACTCAACACAGGGCTTGGGTCCGTCTAGGACAGGTGTACCTAAAATAAAAGACTATTTTGATGCATCTTACCTGCTACGTATGCATTTATTTGTTTCGGTTTGTGTTATGACCGGCTAAAAATAAAAAAAAATAGAAAAACCAAGAGTGAGGTAGAATAGAAAATTCACAAAAAAAAAAAAATTAAAAATCCCTGTATTTGAAATTTCTTAAAACTCTGCCACAATTTCTGAAAATGAAGAAGGAAAATAATATTCCAAAACGAAGTGATTAGATGTATATTTTTAATTAGTCAAGATTTTTCCCGAACTACGCATTGTTTGATTCTCGCCGGTGTGGGATACGTAGGAAACCCTCATCGGGTCCAACTTTATTTTCAAAATCAAAACATATAGTCCTAAATAAAATTAGGTGACGCCGTTCTTGCATAAATAGGCAGATTTCCCAAGCAGGGCACCGAAAGGCTATCTTTGCAAAAGTAGCCGCCTGTGGTTTGTTTTTTAAATTTTGACCCAATTTGCAAACATAACCTTAAAAATTTCCTACCCGAAGTATTGAAGGGCCGTATTTGCAAAAATGGTCCATTTTCTTTATTACAAAGCCATTTGAAAAAAAAAATAACACTTTTCATTCGGTCAAAATTTTTGTGGTTTTAATCAAAACGAATGTGCAAGATGAATACTGTTGAAAACATTTCCTTCAGGGTCGTCGAGGAAATCCTTTTAGGACTCCATATGTGGTGGAGCGACTTGGGGGAAGCTAGTAAAAAGTCTGTTGTGAAAGCGTTAGGCGGACTTACTGGTCTAAAAATCAAGCCAAGGTTGGACATTGTAGAGGCTCTAGTATCGTTTTGGGATCCCGCCCACAACGTATTCCACTTTTCATACTTTGAATTGACACCCACGCTAGAGGAAATAGTGGGGTATGCTGGCCCCAATGACAATCTTAGAAGTCAGTACCCGGTGGCACCCAGGGCGGTAACTCCACATAAGTTCTTGGATCTTTTGATTATTAGTCGGGACGTCCAAGACCCAAACCTATCCGAAGGGTTCTGCACTTTCTATTTTCTTTACAAGCATTATGGAGATCCCCGAGGTTACGAGGCTGACAACACTAGTCTAACTTACAAAGATCAGGCTAAATGGGAAGCCCGCCGGGGGCTAGCTTTCGTGGTAGCATTCCTGGGCACCTTGATTTGCCCAAGAAGTGACGAACGCATAGATATCGGACTTGTGGGAATGGCAGATTTCATGATGAAAAAATCCAATGGCACACTTATACCGATGTCTTAGACGAGATTTACCGTGCTTTAACAGTTTGCCAGTCTGGGGGAAAATTCTTTGAGGGGTGCAACCTGCTTCTACAAATATGGATGATCGAAAATCTCTGCCGTCGCCCAGGGTATATGAATCACAGTCTGACTGGCCTAAATTGCATTGAAGAACATAGGACTCGGGTAGATGGACATGAATTTCCAGGAGGCACAGAAGACCGGTTTGCACACTTGAGTTCTTTGACTGCCGACCAAATCGAGTGAACATTCGGGTGGCTCCATATCAATGAAGTCATCTATATGTCAGTGAAAGTATGATATCTTCTGTTGATGGGTCTCCGAAGTATTCAAACATATGCCCCGCATCGGGTCTTATGACAATTAGGAAGGCATCAAAATGTTCCACATGATGAAGACCTAAGTCAGCAAGTCATTGAACTGTGCCCAAGAGCTATATTTTCAGAGGACAGGGTCCGCCAGATCTGGCATCAATGCAGATTTTTGGATCCGCAGACTCGGGTAGTCTAAAGGGCAAGTAGATTCGGGCTATACTTCTTGGTACGGTAGAAGGGGCAGAGAGCATCAAGAGCACGAACGACCCGCAAAAAGACCCCATGTGCAACAATTCACTGAGCAAACACAAGAGCACTAGGCTTGGTTAGGAAAGGAAAATAACTACCGAGCAACCATAAGCAAGCTGGAAGCCAGATCAGGGAAATAAAATTTGAAAACACTCCACAAACTGCCACAACTGAAGGGGAGAAAAATAGGTTAACCAAAGAAAATGAAGTTCTCTGGGCCCAGATCCAGAAATTAAAAATAGATGTTGAGAACCCGGAGAGAAGCAGAACTGATGAAAGGCTTATCAACAGTCAAAGGCATAAAGTGTGACAACCCAAAGGATCATCACCTACTTTATTACCCATTCTGTACTTCCGAGGCCTTGAAAACCTCATCTATAGTGGACTTGTTGCGTGTGCAGTCCGGGCGCGTAGCCGGACATCTTAAATATGAAATTCTGTGAAAATGCTAAAATTTGATATTAAAATGAGTAAATTTGACTCCGTTCAACATTTTGGGTAAACAGAGCCAGAACCGTGATTTGATGGTCCCGGAGGGTCCATAGAAAAATATGGGACTTGGGCGTATGCCCGGAATCGAATTTCGAGGTCCCAAGCCAGAGAAATGAATTTTTGAGTGAAATTGTTTTTCTGAAATTTATAAAGAAAAGTAAAATGAAAATTGGTTAGAATGCAACCTATTTCTACAAATATGGATGATCGAACATCTCTGTCGTCTCCCAGGGTATATGAATTACGATCTGACTGACCTAAATTGCATTGCAGAACATAGGACTCGGGTAGATGGACATGAATTTCCAGGAGGCACAGAAGACTGGTTTGCACACTTGAGTTCTTTGACTGCCGACCAAATCAAGTGGACATTCGGGTGGCTCCATATCAATTAAGTCATCTATATGTCAGCTGAAGTATGTTATCTTATGTTAATGGGTCTCCGAAGTATTCAAACATATTCCCCGCATCGGGTCTTACGAAAATTAGGAAGGCATCAAAATGTTCCACACGATGAAGACCTGAGTCAGCAAGTCATTAAACTGTGCCCAAGAGCTATATTTTCAGAGGACACGGTCCGCCAGATCTGGCATCAATGCAAATTTTTGGATCCGCAGACTCGGGTAAGAGATTTGTCCAGAGGGGAAGTAGAGTCGGGCTACACTTCTTGGTACGGTAGAAGGGGCAGAGAGCATCAAGATCAAGAACGACCCCCAAAAAGACCCCACATGCATCAATTCACTGAGCAAACACAAGAGCACTAGGCTTGGTTAGGAAAGGAAAATAACTACCGAGCTACCATAAGCAAGTTGGAAGCCCAGATCAAGGAAATCAAATTTGAAAACACTCTACAAACTGCCACAACTAAGGGGGAGAAAAATAGGTTAACCAAAGAAAATGAAGTTCACCGGGCCCAGATCCAGAAATTGAAAATAGATTTTGAGAACCCGGAGAGAAGAAGAACTGATGAAAGGCTTATCAACAGTCTGAGTCATCACCTAATTTATTACCCATTCCGTACTTCCGAGGCCTTGAAAACCTCATCTGTAGTGGCCTCGATTTGCGTGCACAGTCTGGGCGCGTAGCCAGAAAGCTTAAATATGAAATTCTGTGAAAAATGCTAAAATTTGATATTAAAATGGGTAAATTTGACTCTAGTCAACATTTTGGGTAAACGGACCCGGACCCGGACCCGTGATTTGATGGTCCCGAAGGGATTGTAGGAAAATATGGGACTTGGGCGTATGCCCGAAATCGAATTTCGATGTCCCAAGCCCGAGAAATGAATTTTTGAGTGAAATTGTTTTTTTGAAATTTATAAAGAAAAGTAAAATGAAAATTGGTTAGAATGTGTTGGTATCGGGCCCGTATTTTTGTTCGGGCGCCCGGTACAAATCTTATATTTGGTTTAAGATATTTCTGTGAAGCTTGGTTGAAATTAGACGTCGTTTGACGTGTTTCGAACTTAAAACTCTCAATTTGAAAGTTTATGAGGTTAGAAGAAAAACTAGTGATTTTGAGGTTTGATTCGTTGTTTTTGATGTTATTTTGGTGATTTGATCGCGCGGTTAAGTTCGTAGGACGTTTTTGAGTTAGTGCATGTGATTGGTTAGGAGCTCCGACGGCTCGGAAGTGTTTCGGAGGTGTCTCGGAGTGATTTTGAACTTAGGAAAATTGTTGGTTTTGCTTCAGCTGTTGCACGTCCAGTTGTTCTTCGCGATCACGAAGCCTCTTCTGCGTTCGCGAAGCTTTAATATTTCCTTCATCGCATTCGCGTCCATTACCTCACGATCGTGTAGGGTTATTTGACCCTGAGGTCTAAGCCCTCTTTTCCTCTTCGCGTTCGCGTACAGTTGACCGTGATTGCGTAGCTTTACAGATCTCCTTCATCGCGTTCGCGTGATGTCCCACGCGTTCGCATAAGTCAACTTCTGGACCCCAACCCTTTTCCTCTTCGCGTTGACCGCGATCGCGATGATCAGTCCAGTCTACACTTCGCGAACAAGACCTTCCTTCCGCGATCGCGGAGGGCAATTTTGCCCAGTGGTATATAAATATTTCCAGAACCAGTAGCTACGGGATTTTCATAAATCATAACGAACTTATTCTTCTCCAAGGTCCTTAGGCGTCCATTGAAGCCATCCTTCACCAAAAATTCTTGGGTTAGCAAATTTTAACTCGTTTCCTTCATTTTTCATCTCTATCTAATGAATTCCTAAGCCCAAAACATGCAAATTAGAGTAGAAAATTGGGAATTTGGGTAGAGTTAGGCCCTTTTAAATTTTCTTGATTTAGACCTCGTTTGGGGTCGAATTTGAAAACAAATTATATATTCGGGCTCATGAGTGAATGGGTGACATGGTTTTGGTCCGAGCCCCGTGTTTGGGGCCCGGGGTCAAATTTTGTTATTTTTGGAATAATGCATGGAAATGGGTAATTAGGCTATGTAATTGGATCGTTGAATCCTTATTGATAAACTCGAGTTGATTATGTCTAGATAATACCATTCCGGAGTTGAATTCTAAAGGAAAGGCAGTGTTAGAGGGTTGATTGCTATATTTTGGACCCGAGGTAAGTGTCTTGCCTAACTTTGGTGAGGGAATAGGTATTGTAGGCTATGTGTTAAGTTTTTGTCATGTTCAATGCATAGGTGAGGTGACGAGTACCTATACATTGTGTGTCAAGCATGCCCGTGAGTCTATTTTCGCTAAAAACCTTATTATTACTTCCATGTTCGTTATAATATGCAATTGTCTCTACTTGGAAGTTGACTAATATTGAAACCTCTAGTTGATGAACTCGTGATGTATTGGTCCGATTGAGAACCCAATTGTAAAGGGTAGATTTGAAATGATTGGTTATAGCTGAGACCCTTCCCGGGCAATCATTACGATATTGACTGATACTTTCCCCTTGTCGGGTGATTTTGAATCATATTTCCACTATGTTGTATTCCTTGCCATTGATATTGTCATTGTTTTGGTGAGGAGGAGTGTAAGAGCACGAAGGGTGATGTCGTGCCATATTTTGTATTATTATGCATGAGGGGAAATTCTGTGCCATGCTTATATTGTTTATGCACGAGGGGACATTCTGTGCCATATTTTATATTATTATGCACGAGGGGACATTCCGTGCCATGTTTATATTGTTTATGCACGAGGGGACATTCCGTGCCATATTTTATATTATTATGCACGAGGAGATATTCCGTGCCATGTTTATATTATTATGCACGAGAGGACATTCCGTGCCATGTTTATATTGTTTATGCACGAGGGGACATTCCGTGCCATATTTTATATTATTATGCACGAGGGGACATGTTGTGCCGTATCTTTCACTGTTTAATCTATGTTGTCAATTCCCGTTATTATTTTCAGATATTTTAGACTGTTGTTTTCATTTCTGTCATTTCAATATTTGCTATCTCTTACCCCCAGCATGTTCTTCCCCGTAAATGTATTCTTGTTTAGTTTCTTCTATACTATTGAACTGCACAGGTACATTTTTTGTCGTGTCCTAGCCTCGTCACTACTTCGCCGAGGTTAGGCTCGGCGCTTACTCAGTACATGGGGTCGGTTGTACTGATGCTACACCTGCACTTCTTTATGTTGTGCAGATTACGCAGCCGGACCCGGTGGACATCATTATTGGGAGTGCCTTTCAGCTCATCCTAGAGGTTTCAAGGTATACCCGCTAGCGTTCGTGGGCCATGGCGTCTCTCCTATCCCTAGTTCTTCCTTTTTATCTTGCTTTCCTCTAGTTTTCACAGACAGTCATGTATTTCCTTTCAGACTTTGTATTTAGCACTCTTATAGACAGTCCGTGAGTTTGTGACTCCAGGTTTTGGGAAATTAATGCGTCGAGTTATTATGTTGTCTTTAATTAGTTTTGAAACCATATTTATTTCCGTTGTTAAGTTGTGAACTGTTATAGCTTTTTCTGTTAAATTAACGTTATTATGCTATCTTAAATGTACACGTTGGCTTGTCTAGCGGGTTCAACGTTAGACGCCATCACGGCCCGATGGTGGGATTTCGGGGTGTGACAAGTTGGTATTAGAGCACTAGGTTACTTAGGTCTCACAACTCATGGAAAACTTGGTAGAGTCTGAGGGATCGGTACGGAGACGTCTGTATTTATCAACCAGAGGCTTCAAAGTTAGGATGACTCCACATTTGTTTTCATCTCTGTCGTGCGATATGAATTCTGAGTACTTATTGAGTTTCTAGTTTATTCTCCCGCAGATTGCAAAGACGCGTGCTTCCCTTGGTTCTTCTCAACAGCCCGACACTCCTGCTACAGCTCCTACGAGGGGTCGAGGTCGAGGATGAGGCCGTGCTGGAGGCCGAGATCGGGGCCGGGCTCAGCCTAGAGCAGCAGCCCCAGTGAAGAACCCTCAGGTTGAGTCTGACGAGAAGGTCCCAGTTCCGGCAGTCCTAGTTGGACCAGCTCAGGTCGTAGAGGGGTTCATAGCTACCTCAATGCTTTAGGACACTCTTGTCCGTCTAGTCGGACTCATGGAGAGTGTAGCACAGGCGAGTCTTCTTCCTACTCCACCAGCCGTCTCTCACGTTGGGGGAGGTTCCTAGACTCCTGCCACCCACGCGCTAGAGTAGCTAGCTCCACAGTTTCAGACTCCGGCACCTCAGCCAGCCGGAGTAGCTCAGTCGGGTATTGCAGCACCGGTACCAGAGGGAGAAGCTATGTCAGCAGATGCTTTGTGGAGACTGGACGGGTTCACTAAGTTATTCATTACTACTTTTAATGGTTCACTATGATAGAACCCCCATTATTATTTGGACAGCTGCCATGAGGTTCTTCGGAACATGGGCATAGTGGAGTCCAACGGAGTTGACTTCGCTACTTTTCGGTTATTTGGTGCAGCCAAGAGCTGGTGGAGAGACTATTTCTTAGCCAGACCAGCTGGATCTATACCTTTGACTTGGACTCAGTTCTCAGAGGTATTTTTGGGGAAGTTCCTTCCCATTACTCAGAGAGAGGCCCTTCGGAGGTAGTTTGAGCGTCTCCAGCAGGGATCCATGTCAGTCACTCAGTACGAGACCAAGTTCATCACTCTAGCTGACATGCTCTTATGATACTTCCCACTGATCGGGAGAGGGTTCGGAGATTTATTGAGGGATTGGCCCATCAGACTTCAGATGGCTAGAGAGTCAGGTATCGATATATCATTCCAGGATGCGGCCAATGTGGCCAGGAGGATTGAGATGATTATGTCACGGGGTGGTGGTCAGGGGGCTGACAAGAGGCCCCGTCATTTCGGTCATTTCAATGGAGCCTCATCTGGAGGCAGGGATTCTTCAGGAAGAGGTCATCCTCCCATACCCTATCAGTTGCCACTTCAGGTAGCTCGCAGTGCACCACCAGCTCCTATTGGTGCACCACTAGCACCTATCGATGTACCGCCACTCCAGAATTTCCAGGGTGGTTATCAGGGTCGACAGGGCCAGTTCCAGAGTCAGCAGCCACATCAGCAGAGGCCTTGTTATACTTGCGGTGGTTTGGGGCATATTTTTAGGTTTTTCCCCTGAGGTTCTGGTGGGTCTCAGTATCAGGGTTCCCGTGCCATGGTTCCCGTATCAGGCGCACCCCCACTCTCTCAGTTAGCTACGGGTAGCGGGTGGCGTGCTAGAGGTAGAGGTTAGACTCACAGAGGTGGAGGACATGCCACGAGAGGTAGATGTCAGGCTGCAGTAGGTCAACCCAGAGATGATCAGATTGGAGGGGTTCATCCCCCGTGCTATGCTTTTCCTGCCAGGCCTGATGCCGAGGCTTCTGATGCAGTTATTACAGGTACAATTTTCAGACACCGGCATAATCTGGTGATCTTTCTGACAACAGCATAACCTGTCGATCACTTCAGACACTGGCATAACCCATTGATCTCTATTTCAGGCAACAGCATAACCTGTTGACCTCCCGGACACCGGCATAACCTGGTGATCCTTCTGACAACAGCATAACCTGTTGATCACTTCAGACGCTGGCATAACCTAGTGATCTCTTTTCAGGAAACAGCATAACCTGTTGACCTCCCCAGACACTGGCATAACCCAGTGATCTCTTTCTCAGGCGACATCATAACCTGTTGACCTTTTCAGACACCAGCATAACCGGTGACCTCTTTATTGACAACGGCATAACCTGTTGATTCTTCCCCAGACACCGGCATAACCCGGTGATCCTCCTGACAACAGCATAACCTGTTG
>ML375476.1:88459-100328 GCA_005239525.1 Nicotiana knightiana | reverse complement strand
ATATACACACACACACTTTGAATTTAAATTATAAAACAAACACACAACATTATAAAAAATATTGAATTTGACACACATAATTATTAATGATAGTTTGGTGCTACTGGGACTCATATATCGAGCCTGGAACCCATATGTACAAATATTGTATAACTCTAAAAATTGTGTATCTCAAAAAATTGTTATTTAATTTACAGATTAAACATACAATTAATGTTGTTTTAATATACAGTTGACGACATGGACGCACTCATACATCCCGGCCCTCGATCGTTTGATCTATTAATCCTACAGGGCCAGCATAGATCAGATTTTATATGGGACGGATAGTTACTGGCGTAGACTTTCCGCGGTAGGAGAGTGGATGACTTGTGGGACTTTTTGAGGGTTAGAGTTCTACATCCCCGCGTAGTCCAGTACCTGGAGGAGTTGGGATTTTACAGGATTATAGAGATCGGCTGGATACAACTCCACTGGGCTTTGATCACGGCGTTGATTGAGTGGTGGCGACTGGAGACGCACACTTTCCACCTGCCCATCGGCGCACACTTTCCACCTGCCCATCGGCGCAGTTGCCCGTTTTACTGCCTATGTCCATGAGATATATTCACGGGCGGATTATTGAGGTATGTTGCACAAGCTCACGGGTTTCATGCCACAGGACGACATTGTATCATCTGGGGCCAGTCGTATGCAATTAACCCCTATTATAGAGTACCTGGAGCAAATCCACGAGACTATCACCGCNGTAGATATTGTACGATATACGAGGTTGTTGTTGCTCCTTCTATTTGGGGGGGTCTTGTTCCCGAACAATTCAGGGAACCTAGTGAGCCTCCGTTTTCTTCATCACATTGAGCGGTTCGAGGATACAACCATTCACAGCTGGGGTGGTGCTGTCCTCGCATACTTGTACAGGCAGATGTGTCGGGCTTGTATGGGCACACATAGAGACGTTTGTGGCTTTCTGCCGCTTCTACAGGTGACAACATATTCATTAGTTACAACTCTACCTAGTTAGAATTAATCTTATACCTTACGTCAACTTTGTATGTTAGGTTTGGGCCTGGGAGCGATTTCTGCAGTTTCAGCCTCCTCTACCACAACTACCTGTTACTGTAGCACCTCCGTTTCTCCCTTTAGCCAGGAGGTGGGTTCTCCGCCGTACACTTGCACGAGAGTATGATGCCCATCATAATCTCCCCCTCTGCAGGGATGTGTTTGATCTGCTGGATGGCGCACAGGTGAATATCTACCTAAACTTAACTGGTATAGATTAACTTAGTGTTGCGCATACTCACAGTTTGTGTTCTTATTTGATAGTTCATCTGGACGCCGTATAACGAGGAGTTGATCAGTACCCTTCGATCAGTACCCTTCCAGCTTATTGCTCGTCTGGCCGACATATTTGGATGACTTCTGTCCCGCTCATATGCCTCGATATTGTCGAGCATCATGCCTCCGAACGAGTGCTTAATCAGTTTGTCCTGCCGCAGTCTATACCGAGGCAGCCTGTCTGGCATACTGTACATTATCAGATGGATGATCGGTCCAGGGCGGACGACACATTTATGGCATGGCTTAATGAGCAGATGGGTATTTGGGACATGCGAGATGAGTCGACCCCACCTACACAGATGCAGGAGGTGCCTATTCAGGATTATATGGCATTGTACCGCCTTGTTACCCGACTTTTTATCGGGAACCCCATTCATCCGGCACACGGTCGGTACGTCCCATACGCCGGGAGACACGCGGCCCTAGTATGTTTTCTGTTATTATTAATTATATACCTGTAACTTAGTGCGACATATGTAGTTTATAGTTTTTACTTTGTGCAGGCGATTGGATTGCATACCGTCTATCAGATGGGACTGCAAATGCAGAGTCATGTCCACGATCCTGTGGCCGTGCAGGATTATAGTCATCAATTCATGGATGTGGCTGCCCGAACACTGCATCGAGCCCGATCGGATTAGCGTTTGGCACACGAGCCTGATTATGTGGACCCAACGCAGTACGAGCGAGGTCGCGGTGTCCCACGAGCTGGTGGTTCCCAACGAGGCCAGGGTGTCGGACGACGTGGGCGTGGGCAGAGAGGAGGTGGTCCCCAGCAAGGGGGCGTTGAGGCTCATGCTGATGATGTTGCTACTGCTATGGAAGGTGGCATGCATGAGACGGACATGCCAATGCATCTCACCCCAGGGACATCGCAGGTGACCCCGTGGGGTCAATTATTTATAGGGCATGACTATTCCAGGAGGGGATCAGGGTAGATACTTCCCAGGCCCGTCTACCATTTATGGTCGACCGAGCAGAGATTTGCATAGTGGGCGCCGTCTGAGTTATGGTTCCTCATCACATGCGCAGGTATGAGTTTATTAGTATTGAATTTGAATTTGTTTACTTGTAACTTATTTATTTTCTTTAACTTTATTAATTTCATTTTTAAGGCTTCATGGGATGCTGACGTGCCTGCGACATATGATTACCTTCAGCAGCCAGTCGAGATCATGGTAAGACAATTTAAATTGTTGTGAATGAGTTCTTGCTTCTTACCTTAGGGGTTCCCCTGGGGCAAGAGAATACAGCTCTTATCGAAGACTGCATTACCACGGTCCCAAGCCCTTTAATCAGAACTGTGAAAGGGAGTAAAAATATCTGGTTTATAGCTGGTAAGGAGATCTTGGAACCCCATTGGAACTTACCCTCTGGGAGCCCTTCTTTCTGGAAACGTCGAATCGGGTATTTTATGCTTAACGCATTCTACCCCGTGCTTAACACATTAAAGACGGGTGCCTGTGAAGGGAATCACCTTAAAAACAAGGCGCGCACCGTCGTGAGAAAAGGGAATCGTCACTTGCACCAGGGGTTGAGGTTGAAGCAGCGGGTACTCGAACTCTAGTTTCGTTTCAGAGGAAGAGATTGAAGCTTTTAAGGCAATGCTTGAAGTATATTCTTTCGATTGAGATACCAAGATTTCTTGCTTACTCCTTTTCCTAGTTGCTAGGAAGTAAACCTTAGAGGATCACTCTGTTGTTACCACCAAAACTAAAAAATAGAGCTCGGTGAAAGCCTCTTAGTCAGTCGAACTCTTGGGAATCTCCTAAAAACTTAGTGAGAAATGTCAATTGCGAGCTCTAGCAGATGTCCCCGATCTTGAATTCCCTTATTTGCTGTTAAGGAAAGACCTAAAAGAAAGACCCGTGCCGTCTCAACTTACTATTGATTGACTTGAGGTGGAATGTTTGCAAATCACCTGAACTTTTAGAATTTCATTTAAACTTTTATCTATGTTGTCGCAGATCAGCTGTTGATCTAAGCCATATCTTTCAATGTCTCCAAGTCTTCTTTCCGATCGAAACAAAGAGGCTGTCTTTAACGCTCTCACCCCCAATCCCGGGCCCAATCATGAACCACCAATCTAATTCGACCACCTCTCCTGCATTTCCATATCCAATGCCTGGGAGCGAGGCTCGAGCTTGCCATAAAACCTCGGGGATAAAAGAGCCAATCAATCCAATAATCCCCATCTTCTGAAAAAAGAAAAGGCAATCCCCACCTTCTCTTTAGCCTTCTAAACCTAGTAGCTAATGAGCTACTTCTGATCTGATTCGTAGTTTCCCTTCGCTGAAGAACACCAACTGGTGAAGTGGATACTATCTCATTCAGTCAATCAATCCCATATTTCTTCAAGTAAAATGCAAGGAATTGCTATAGAATGCGAAAGGGCACCAAATAGTTCCCTCGTTTCGGTGTCAGCCATCTTTCATATTTCATCGGTCCTACCAACTACTCAATCTCTTTGTTCCCCCTTATTGATCCCAGGGCTATGGAGTCTACCCGTTCATCATTTCCATTAGTAAGGGGAAGCGGACCCGAACTCTCCATCTTTAGCTAAGGTCTTTTGAAAAACTTAACTTCATTTGTTCCAATGTGTAAGAACCTTGAAAGCAATAACTCAACTAGTTTTCCCCCCTAGTACCTTTCCCTATCTCTGAATTTCCATCATTGACAAAACCAGGATCAAATGAGACGTCCATCGACCGGATAAGACCTCTATATCCAAATCGATTTGTCCAGCTGCCGCTCCTCATTATCAGCCACAGAAGGAGGATCTCAACCAACCTCGAATCCTTCTTTTTTTCCTCCCGAACAAATCTGTCATGATTCTTCAGAGTGTCGTGAAATCACGGATCATATTATATATGTATAAATTTTTTTCGTCATATTCTCAGGTAGAGCCAGTTGAGGTCCATACAACGAGTGAAGAGTAATTTTTCCGTTGACTTCATATCTTCCCTGTCGATTTTCCTTTTCCACGGGATCACCATTCTCCTAGAGCTCGAGCATGAAACTTGATTACACAGATTCGGTTCGGTTGTAGGAGCGAAGCCACGACCACCTCTTGACGTAAGGCACGACGTAGTGGAGGAGCACTTTTAAGACGTACCCTACAACATCTAGTCTTTAGACAAGTTTTTATTTTATCGGAGATGGAGGATGAGGTGCAAAAGGACAGATGGCATTACCAAGAACCAGATATGGTGCGACTGAATCTCGGCACGGAGGAGGCGTCAAAGATGATCGAAATCAGGATTTTTCTATTTAGTTAACACCTTTTCTCATTGAGTATTAAATTCTTAGTGTACCATAGGCGGTAATTTGTCTTTAATCGATTCCGTTCTTATAGTTAAAGATTTCAGTCTGGAAACAAAAACATTAGTAAGGTGTTTTCGTTCGGATATAACCATGGAAATCTACGTATGTGAAGTCTCGATGAAGCTGTCCAAGTGTAGATCCAACGCACTACTCAAGTAGGCTTTCCTACTGCCATGGAGAAAGAAATGCCCTGAAGAAAGGAAGAAGAAGCGTAGAAATCAAACTCCTCGGGTGCGTCTGCGCTCAGTCTCTGTCTGACAGCCCATTACCTAAATCTCAATCTAGCTTCAAAGGGTAGCTTTCTTTCTGGTCTGACGGCCTCTTCTTCGTCTAATCATTATACTTGCAGCAAGAAAGGGGCTTTGGAAAGATAGTTCGCCAGGTCTGTCTATTTGTATACATTGGCAAGAGAAGCCTAGGTACCCATTCGCCGGAGTGAGGTTTGAAGATGCTCGAGCGAAGCGAGAGGAAGGAACAAAGTAACTCGACCGTAAGGGAGAGCATCTTCCTCCCTCGAATATTTATCTTTGTTTTTTGCTTGATTATATGGCTGTTGATTGAGTTTATCTGTTGCATGAGCGATATAAAGGGGTTTTCGTCTAAGTCTTCGAGTCCTCTCTTGGAAGTGGGAAGTGAGGGGGCAGTGCTAGTTGTCCATCTAGTCCATTCCGTCCTGCGTTGAAAAACCTCTAGTCTACCCCTATGTTCGAATGCCCCTATGTCCGTGCAAGCAGTGGCCCCTTGGCTCTAAGCCTGATAGTGGTCTTAGTGTAAGGAAGCAAGCAACCTAAATATGGCACATGTCGCAGGGCCCCACTCGGATGACTGGTTTTGAGGCAGGCGTCTTCTAGGCTTTCACCCTCTATCAGTCCATTGCATCAAGAGTATTGAGATTGATTGGGACCTAGGACCCTTTTAGGAAAGCGACAGAAGAAAAGTAAGGATTGCTCTAATAAGAAGGATCTTGCTATTCTAGGAGGTGGTGTACCTGAAAGACTGACTGTTGACTTTGATCATTCGTTAGTACTAAGACTTGAATCAGTATCTCAAATAGGGTGATATCAGGCCTTCTGTGCGATATCGATCTTCTGTATATGGTAAGCGGGCTGGTTTTTCCCCTTACTAAATCAAATAGGGAAATGAAAAGGGGTCGACCTTAAGTTCTAGCTTAGATAGCTTAGGCTGAAGGTTTATAGCTTTGCTTTCTGAAAGGGTCATTTTCTCGTTATTAAAGAGAAGCAGAAGCCTTAGAAGGGAGCACTCGTGGCACACTTACTATATCCCATTCCAGCCTCACCTAACCCTTTCGTTAACTAACCTACCTTACTTTTCAAATATAAATAGAAAACCACTCAGGTCAATAGCTCCTTTCATCATGGGTCACTTTCCCTAATCAATTTTGATCACTAAAAAAGACCTTCGTAGGACCTTCACCCGGAATACAGAATCAAAGGTAGAAAACAGTCAATTGTTTCACTTCAGTAAGAGGTAAGGCAGAAAAAGGGAAAAGGGAAAGGTACCTTGACTTTGAAAACTCAAAGGGCAAGCAAGGGAAGTGCAANCGCATGTGTGGGTGGGAATGTATTTACCCACTTTCCACAGGCCTGTCTTCTTCTTGGTCGCACGCAACATCCAATTACATGGCCAAAACCACCTGCGGCAAACAACCTTGTATACCAACGGACTTGACTCCCATACTTGCATCTCACGACACTCTTTACATTGTGAATTTTACAAGCCCTGCTTACACGCGCTTTATCAGGAAAAAGCATGCCCGTTGCAAGCACCATTGGTCTAGACTCATCCCATATTGCTGTCCGAATTTCATCAAAATCCCTTGTGAGAGCTTCCACATCCGGCATGCTTGACAAGTTATTAATTTAAGGAATATCTCTTGAATGAAACGACACTTCGGACTCGTACACTCTTCGTCTAGGAAGGGGGGTTGGAGCATACTCTCTCTTCAAATCAGGTCCTTCCTGCTCATCCTCACGAGGAAAGGGTGTCTCGTCTCCGGATTCATCGTCGTTGTTATCATAATCACTATTCTCTTCCTCATTCTGTGCATCTGCCAGATCCGATTTAATACGTCGTTTTCGGGCAATTGAGTGAGTACGGGTTGTTCAACTTGTTGGTTTTCACTGCACAACCAACAAAAATATTAGCTACTGAAATTAATAAATACTTTCCATATAGCTACTGATGTTTCCTCACACTCATTTTTTGCATAACAACGATATCAGTTTATCGTACTCCATTGTAAGTGGCAATTTAACATGACACTGTGCAGGTAAACTGTATCCCACAGAGTTATTCTCCATCACAACCTCACCCTCCCAATATAATGAAACTCTTATTCTACGCTCTTCAGACATAATGAAAAATTGCTGGAGAATTTAACAGCAAGAAACGTTTGAACGAGACTTAAAAAAAAATTTGAATGATTTTTCTTACAATCTTAACCTCTTTATATAAGAAATGGCTAGTATGGAATTTTTTTTTATGTATACCGCCCAAAAACTGGGCGCTATACGCATTTCAATTATTGTATCCACCAAAAAATACGGAATAAAAAAAAGGGGTATAGCATTGGGTTTTTGGGCGCTATACCTGCGCGTGTCAGATTTGCAGTATAGTGCCCAAAAATTGGACGCTATACATTAACGGCACAGTTACCGTTAATATATAGCGCCTAATTTTTGGGCGTTATACATATAAATGTTCCCTTTTTTTTCCACCTATTTTCGTTGTTTGTGCCAAAAAAGGCATTACTTAGGTTCCGGACTCCATATAATACTGGGGACGTACGACCCGATCCAAATAAATAATAAAATATGCACCGCCGAAGGGTTGAACGGAGCGTACCATAGATGCACCTATTAACCTGCCGAGGCGAACGACCCACTCCCATGAGAGTAGTGGAAAGGATCACCCCGCTCGCGGAATATAATTGCGAAGCGGTTACATATAAACATAACAAATTTTGTTTTCCTAAATCCTTTTTAAAATGATAATTTACTTGAAACCTTCAAATTCTTAAGATATTGAAATAATTTTCCATTCAATACAAATAGTGCATAAAATCAATTAACAATGTTCACAAAACATGGCGTAGGCCTAAAACTACCAGGACATAACATGAATAGTCACTATGTACGGACTCTCGTCACCTCGTACGTACATAGGCCCCCACAAATAATCATATATTATATAAATTCACCTATGGTGAAATTTCCCTCTTAGAAGGTTAGAAAGGAGGCTTACCTCGTATCGAGCCTACTTTCCAATTCAAGAATGCGCTCAAACCTCCAAATTTGACGCCCAACAACTCGAAGCTAGCCAAACATTACATAAACTAATCAGTCTATGCTCAAAAGTTCATAATTCCACCATTTAAGTGATTACCCAAACTAATTTTCAAGATTCCTAAAATTCACCCCCGGACCCACATGCCTGGATTCCGAAACTTTTTGAAGAAAATCGTTACCCATAACCTTAGGATCAAGAATATGTGATTTTTACTAGATTCCATAACAAATTTCGTAGTAAAACTCTATTTTTATCAAAACCCTAGGTTTTACTCTAAACCCATAATTTTACTAATTTTTGCATGTTAATCTACCCATAATCTATGTATTTAACTCATGTTGTATAGGAATTACTTACCTCAAATTGCTAGGTGAAAGCTTCCTTCCAAGAGCTCTAAAAATCGCCTAAGTGTAGAAGTGAAATGAAATAAATGGCCTAAGTCCCTTTTTTAAAAGTTTTGTCCAGGCCTCTGATGTCGCATTTGCGACACCTTGTTCGCAAATGCAAAGGTTGTAAAATGCGACAATATCAACGCAAATGAGAACCCGGGATCCCTCTGCATGGGTCGTAAATGCGACAATTAGGTCGCAAATGCGGTCTCTGTTGAGTTCGCAAATGCGACCGCTGCCCAGCTCAAGATTCTTCGATTTTGTGAAGCCTTCATCACAAATGCTAGTTCGCAAATGCGAATAAATCCTAGCATTTGCGAGACCTGCAACAGCAGCCCAGAACACCAAAAAAACTGGAGTGTTTTCACTCCTAACGCATGCCCGAAACCCACCCGAGCCCTCAGGGATCCACTCTGAATACTCACACAAGTCCAACAACACTATACAAACTCGCTAGCGTGAATGGAACACTGAAATAACCTCAAAAACTAAGAATTACACCCGAAAACCATTTGAATCAAACTTATGAACTTTAAGTTCTTCAATCTACTTCCAATGTGCCGAAACGTACTTATACTACTCGGATTGATACCAAATTTTTTGTGCAAGTCTTAAACGACACTACGGAACTATTCTCGCTCTCAGAATTCCGTTTGGACCTCGATATCACCAAGGCACGTTACAAACCACAATTATAGAACTTCTAAAACTTCAAGAATCCATATTTCACTATTTGGCGCCGAAACGCTCCCGGGTCATCCGAAACCCGTTTCGGACATACGCCCAAGTCCAAAATCATCATACGAACCTATTGGAACCGTCAAATCCCGATTTCGATGTCTTTTTATCAAAATGTTGACCGAAGTCAAACTTGGCATTTTAAGCCAACCTTAAGGAACCAAGTGTTCCGATTCCAACCCAAACTCTTCCAAATCCCGAACCAACCATCTCCACAAGTCATAAATCAATAAGAGCAAGTACGGTAAGTCTTATTTAGGGGTATAGGGTTGTAGAAATCAAAACGACCGGTCGGGTCATTACATATCAAGTCAATTGCGCGGTAACACCCTTCGTGCATTTATCTTATCCTCACCAAATATGCGTATATCAGTACCAACTGGATGATAGAATTACCGATAACGGAAATGAAAAATTAGGAAATAAGCATGTATCAATAATGAACGAGAATATACATATGGGAAACACTAATAATACTAGGCAGAAAGCATAGGAGTAATGACAAAATTAGGAAAGAAGAACATAAACTTCACTAACTAGAATGGTTGAGGCCTAGATATAGATATAATAAATACGAAGGGAACACATGTTCTTTATAAATTAACAAGTAGAGGCATGAATGACTGACATGATAGAAGGCATGTACTAAAGTGCAACTAAATAGATATAACATTGATGTAATTGAGCAAGTAAAAGGCATGGGCAACACAACAACAATTGAGATAGAGAACAAAGACATAACAGTAATGATTGTCACACCTCCATTTTCACCCCCGGATTAATGAAGGGTAATAAGGTAGTTTCCACTTTAAGTGACATTATTCGGATTTGGGATTTATTTTAGTTTTCAGAGTCGCCACCAGGATGTTCCGGGACACCGTTTTATTGAAATCCCAAACCGAGGAAATTTAGACTCTGTTTTATTTTGTCTGCGACCAAAAATCCAAGTAAGAAATTTTGTTAACCCGGGAGAAGGTGTTAGGCATTCCCGAGTTCCGTGGTTCTAGCACGGTCGCTTACTATTAATATTTCGCCTAAGTTATCTGATTATTTACGTATTTTTAGCCTATTGCGCATTTAGCCTTTTTAACTTTCAACTGCTTTTAACATTTATGGATTTATCTTGAAACAAGTCACGATGACGTGCACTTATTTGTTTGGGACACGTTATAACTGCGCCATATGAAATGCACCCGCAATTACAACATGTGATTTTTATTGTGGTTTTGAGTTAAAGTCGGGGACATGAGTTGCCACACCTGAGTGTAGATTATATAGTCAAGACTATGGTCGTGACGGTTTTAAAATGCCTATTTTGAGGCGGTATTCAATTACTCTCTAGGTTTTCTATCTAAAGAGCTATTTTTAGTTTAACGGGATATGTGTAGAAATCAATTCGGATATTTATGGATTTATCTTGAGACAAGTCATGATGGTGTGCACTTGTTGTGTTTGGACACATCGCAACCGCGTCACATGAAATGCACCCGCAATTTTCAACATGTTTATTTTAATATTATTCGAAGTTATGGTCGGTCACATGAAACACACACCCGAATGGGATTTACGTATTGTGACCATGCCCCGAGAGCAGTACCCATAGCCATGATGATTTATTATTCGCGCTAGAGCAAGCTACGATGATCATGATTCTCCTAAAGAACTAATTTGAGATTATTGCAAGGACCCAAATTATGGAAAGTTAATGTGTAAAGATTGAGAAGATTCAAAGAATATTCTGATTCAACAAACATCCAATTTTAACTTAATGTCTCCAATAGTTGGCATGAATTTAAAGAATTAGGATGTTCCAAAAGAACACAAATTACGATGCAAGAATACATCAAAAATGAAATCAAGAATTATCCAAACTTTAAGATTAGTTTCCCAAAGATTCACATGCCTAATGAAGACATCTTTAATAACAGACACTTGAAATCAACTAAGAGCTGGATTCATGAATTCCAAGTAGTATGCACAAAGTTATCACATATTTGCGGTGAAAACAAGCCTAACAAAATTAATAAACGTGAATCAACTAAGGCATATTAAAGCTTGGGTCGTGTATCTCAACATAGGGCACAAGAATTTCGAACATGAAAAGGAGCCTAATAATTCAAATACAGTTTCACACTGAAACCCAGAAAACCAGTCAAAACAAACCCAACAATCCATTCAAATAAGAATATCCAAAGTTTATGTTTCAGCCAAGCACTTTCATAATCAAAACCTTCAAACCCCATTCATCAGTGACAACATCGAATGCATCTGAACATGGAATAAGAATAGAGATTCTTTCTCTTTAATAAACTTAGACCAATTTTATATCATACAACTCATTTCATTCTTTTATTTAAAGCAGAGTATAGTTGGTGCAAATCCACATACCTAACAGAAGGAACAATTGAATTTGACCGAACAAAGTTCTAAAATTGAGGGGAAACTCCAGCAACAGAAACAACGACAATGTAGCGATAATAACAACAGCAAAAATAGAACGGCGATGTGAATCAGACTTCTCTTTAAAACCCATAAGTGTGGAATAAAACACCGCCATAGAAGAGTAATTTTAGAAAATTTCTTTTGATTCTCATCTCCCTCTGTTTTTCGAAACCTTTATTCGAAAATCTCAGAAATGGTCTTTTAGTTTCAGCATCAATTTCGTATATCAACCGGTGTTTTGTGTATCCTTTGAGAACAAGGATCTGTGTTGTTCTTTAGAGAAATGGAATTAGAAGGGGTGGGCGACGTTTCTTTTTTTTTTTTTTTGG